>CAJQUW010013128.1:0-40177 GCA_907163375.1 Prostheceraeus crozeri
CCGTAAAAATGTTTAATGAGATAATGAAGGATATATTCTTGAGGTTCCTTCCACTTTTGTTTCTTCCATTTCTGAAGTTCCTTCCACTTTTGTTTCATTCATTTCTGAAGTTCCTTCCATTTTTGTTTCTTCCATTTTTAAAGAAATATTATTAGTCACATGATATATTTTAAAAACCTGAAAGATGGATAAAATTCATGAATTTGAAATTCTCAACTTTTATGATTTTCGGTGTCCGTGTTTTAGATGACCTTGAAACGGTCATGATTTTAAGCGGGGGTGAAAATCGAACCGAAAGTTCTAGGGCTTCGCCCGATTGTAATTCTCAAATTTTGAGATACTCAACTTTTCTGATTTTTTCGGTGTCCTAGAACGGTCATGATTTTCAAGGTAAAAATTGTAATTCTCAAATTTGAGATTTTCAACTTTTATGATTTTCGGTGTCCTGGAACGGTCATGATTTTCAAGGTAAAAATTGTAATTCTCAAATTTGAGATTTTGAAAAATTTGAAAAACTGGTATTTTTAAAACGCACAAATTTATGAATTTAGGTCTTCATAAACTGAAAAAGGTTTCAAATTCATGAATTTATGTTGTTTTTAAAAATACCATTTTTTGAAAAAATGGTATTTTTTGAATGGACTAAATTCATGAATTCAGGTCTTAAAAACCTGAAAAAGGGACTAAATTCATGAATTTATGTCGTTTTTAAAGATACCAATTTTTTTTTGACTTGTCCTGTCCTGGAACGGTCTTTTGCCCATTACTCTTGACTAACTCTAATGATGATTTCAGAAGAAATCAAATTGATAAACAAAGAATATCAACGTCTATGTCTATGTTATTCTACAACTTCAGAAAATATTCTCAAAGCAATGACATAAGTGTACCTATATATCGAGATGCAATCAACAAAACGAAAAATGTTCATGTCTGTGGTTTATAACCTTCAGACATGCATGCATGCACAATAAAATTTCAATTGCATTTCCGCATGCAAATGTCACCTAAATTGAAGAACAGAATTATAACTCAGATTTTCATGTTAGTTTCTGACAACAAATTTCTTTTGTAAACATACGGAACAGTATTCTGGTCAAAATTTGTCTTGAATCAACATCAATTATACGCAAAAACTCAAAAAATGGAGGTTTTAGTAAGCGCAGTTTTTTCCGTCGACCCCTATAATTTGCTAAATTAGCAATTTGATGGGCTGTCATTATTTTAAAGCTCAGCCGTATAATAGTAAGATTATTTTCATTGCCTGATTATATCACAAACCAGGGGCCAGAAAAAATTAGTTGGGATGTTCGAAATTAATTGTGCTGGTAGAAATCAATTATTTTTAATTGGTGATACACTGCAATCAATTATTGCAATTAATTGCAATTATTTTCTGAGTTAAATTCTGATATTGTTGAAGTTGATCTCACTTTTATCCTAGTATATAAAAGATTTATGTCATGTGGAATTAAGAGCTCGAAACTACGGTAGTATCATTCGCATTGTGATATAAATGAGTCATCTGAGTTGCTTGTCTGATAGACTATCAATGATTATACCACTTAGTAACCTCTAAGGTCAGACTTAGGACAAGTTGTGAATATTGATATTATGTACTGTACCCTTCGAAAACGAAATACAGTTTTTTGTGTCGTGTACTCGTGTGATTTCCGTAGCTGGAAAAGCAAGCATTGTTACTTGTTGTAGCCATAGTTACGTGAATTTGTCAAGAAAATAATTGCAATAATTTCATCCTCCAAAATCAATTAATTGTAATTGTATCAACTAAGCAATCAATTAATTGCAAACAATTAATTGCAATTAATTTTTCACCAATTAATTTTTGCTGGCCCCTGTCACAAACTATCTGCCACTGAAAGAGCAAAGCATCATAATCAAAGAAAATTATCACATTTAACTTTAAAAGATGTAAATGGGTCCACTATACTATTCAGATTCAAGAAATATCACCTTGAGTCACAAGATTATGCCGCTGAAAGTCCAATCAAAGCATGACATCTCAGCCAAGAAGCTTTCAATAGGATCTCAACTTTTCCTTGAAGACTTGCAGGGACTTGCATTAGAATACAGTTCATGAAATTTTCTTGATCATCAGCAAAATTTCCGCTTAATTGAGATACTTGTTAGCAAATATTCATTTGTTTTGATATCCAACTTGTTTCATACTACTTTATATATTGCGGCTTCATCTCGGTAGTACATAATAATAATGATAATAATAATAGTTAACGTATATTTTCTGAAATGCCTCAATATTGGTAATCGTGAGGCAATAACATCATACGAGGGGCACTATTAAAGTTTTTAGCGTTATATAGAAAATGTGATTGATGTTAAACAATAACATTTATTTCTTTTACATTTGATCATAACTTTTCAAAATATGCACCGTTGGCGGCAATGTATTTGTCCATCCGCCGAAACCAGCCACTAAAACAATTACAATACTCAGAAAGATTCAATTTTAGCACTTCATCCATGTAGGCTTCAACAGCGTCCTCTTTGGTAGGAAAAGGAATAACGCGCATTGCTGACTTCACTTTGGGGAACAAAAAGAAATCGGCTGGTGACAAATCCGGGCTGTAGGGAGGCTGGGGGAGAAGATGGACATTGTTTTCAGCCAAAAAAGCCATTGTCTGTGCCGACTTGTGGGCTGTTGCGTTGTCATGGTGGAGGAGCATTTCTCGTGCTCTTGTCCTTGACCAATTTTATCGGACATTATCCAGCAACTTTGGAAGACCAACACTGCAACACCATGAGGAATTAACAGTTCTTTGCTCTTCAAGTACCGACTTTGAAACATGGCCGCTAGAGGAAAAGAAAAGTGAGGACAATTTGCTTGCCGCAGCTTCGAACTCTGCGAAACTTGACAGGAAGTTCATCGCCAGGGAACAACCAGATTCGTGACTGCTGCTTCTTTCCCAGCTCGAACTGGTAAATTCAAGTTTCGTCACCGGCTACAACATTGGCTAACTCTCTCGCGCTTCCATGAAACCAGTCTTGTAGTCATAGTAAATCATGGCACGGAAATCACGTCTGTTCAACTCTATGATGAAAGAGAGCGACTGCGGTGAATAGAGACAATGGCTGTCAGTGTACTCACTAATGTTCAGCATTCATGTGAAAATTCGCATCCTGTGGCCATGAAATGCATTCGATCAATCTGTAACTGATTGTTTAATTTAGATATATGTTATAGTTCACGGAAATAAACTTGTGTGACTATCAAATTATGGGAAATAGTCAAGGCTAAAAACTTTAGTAGTAGCCTCCGTAAATGGAAGTCAAATTCGTTACAAGGTTATAGAAAATGAAACTTAACAAAAACACAAAAGCGATGAAAATAAACATAGAAACACGAGGCGATGATGTCACTGGGTAAATCCTCAGTTGAATAGGCGAATCATCACCGGAAAAAATGAGTTTCTGCTCAAAAGGAACTGCATTACGGAGCTATTTAATTGTCTCGAGTGAAGTAAATGTTTCGTCGGAATGAGCTCCTGAAGTGGACGGTTGCAATCATTCAAAATGGAGCAGAACAATCGATAGCCAGTTGTGATGCGATAATAGTCCAGCGGAATAAAATTTGGGCAATCACAGCTGCTGGATCCGCAAATAATTTTGTGGCATCTTCTCTGTATCTGCTCTAAGATGTTGCTTTGTGTAGCTCTCAACTGAACAAATAGGGGAGCAGAGAATTCTAGGAGACTTCGTACGTAATTATTGTAAATAAGCACTATGTATATAGACACAGGAATAATTGCAAAAATTTAGCCTTTTAAAAACTGTTCAAATAATTTTATGGACCGCAGGAACGCTATCTCCGCAAAAAACTGAATCTTTTCTGACAAATATTTTCATTATATACAGATACTTCTTTTGAGTTGACACTTTACCTATTATATACTTTATGTCTAAAAGCTGATGTAAAATATCAAAAATATCAAAAATAAGATTAATTCAAAAGCTATCCTGCGACACAATCAAGGTGACCAGACGTCCCGGTTTCGGCTTATTGACACGGCAAACGAAAGTGTCTTTCGGGACAGATACTTGTCTCGATTTGCGGCATTTCAGTGCTAAAGTTCACTTTACTTATATCTGGATATGTAATTGAAAGTAAGCATTAGTGCAAGTATAAAATCTCTCCATGGAAGACAATGTTACACTCTGAGAACTGCATTTTGATAACGTCAGGGCTCATGAATTCGGGAACACAATTGTGAATAACAATAAAATATAATAGGATTCTCTTTGTCGAGGAATA
The DNA here is from genome assembly GCA_907163375.1 of Prostheceraeus crozeri. Lineage (NCBI taxonomy): Eukaryota > Metazoa > Platyhelminthes > Polycladida > Euryleptidae > Prostheceraeus > Prostheceraeus crozeri. Next base: position 4,292 of record CAJQUW010013128.1, read on the forward strand.
ATGCATTGCTTAGCAACAAAAAACAATGCTCTGTGGGGAATGGGAGCGCACCGAGGGGGTGGAGGTTGGGCGGCCGTCACCTGAAGAGGTTTATAAGAAGAATATATTTATTATAAGATAAATTCAGAATAAGCATTAACGCTTGACTCGAGTATTGGAGGTCAAAATTTTACAATTGTAATGGATTCTTGAGGCAATACATACATGCTTTTGTATCAATACGTTGTACTTGTTAATTCCTCGTCCAATTTTGTGGACATTAGTTATCCGTGGCCAATTAGTAAAAAAATGTATCACAGTGAAAACGTTTTGATCACAATTCATAACACTTCATTAGCAAAAAATTGGAGTATTGGTCAAAAGTTACGAATTAGGTGATAAGATGAAGCCCAAGCGCCTGCTATTTTCTGCAAACTTGTCAATAGCAAGCGATGGATCAATTGAGAATTGGTTTGTATATGTCATATAGGATACATGTTAACAATATATTAATATGTGCAATTTAAATATATTATTATAATATTAGTAATAATTATCATAGTATCGCAAATATATGATATTATAATAATATATAAAATCTGCATGAAAGATAAATAAATGGTCGACATTCATGTATATGAATAATAATAACTCAACAGTAAAATAGTATAGAATAGATGATTACACAATATGATGCTGTAAAAGCAGATATATGTGTACAGATGCACACATGTTCTGCACATACACTTCTATAAATGAATAAGTAGTGCGGATAAGAATCTGCTATTGTGTGCGTCAAAGTAAGAATGAAGTCAGCAAGTGCTGTTGCGTTTAGAATATAGATCGTTAAAAACTAGAGGATGCAGAAAATGGCAAAAAGCATCCAGCAAATGGTGGTAGCAAAGATATTAAAAGTAAATATTCTGTGATTGCCACAGTGTATGTAGGTTTGACGCTGTTGTTCGTGGCAGAGCCCATTATTGTGAATTTTAAAATTCGTTGCTTATACTAACAAAGATCGTTTTTCGTATTACAATGTAGATTCACCTATAACTGGCATCATATCACAGATTTTGCAATGCAGCTTCAACAAACTGGGAAGCAAATTCAAAAAGTGTGACGAAGAAGCTCCAGTGCAACTGATGGACTGCTTTTATGTGCACTTCATTTCAATACTCAATAATGATAATAATAATATCTTTACTAGTCTCACAAAGTAGCAATCGGTGAGAACTTTACAATAAAAATCAAGCGCAGTGCAAGCAAATGGTCGAAGAGTAATAGCGCCGACAGAATTCTCAGTGGCGATAAATGTACAAAGGGAAGTCTACATTTATTTAGCAATCCCAACATTTATTACGCAAGTTTTGCTAACAGTTGCATTATTTACTGTATTACTATTTTGGATTACAATTATTCCAGCACAGAAGTTTTGGAATTTTTCAACAATTTCTAAATAGCTGGTATTAAAGTAAACAGTGCTGCAATGCAGAAACTTATTTTTTCTCTTATTTGTAAGCACAGTTTTATGATGATTGAATAGTGAAACCTAGAATAGTTCAAATAGAATTAATTTAAAATAAAAATTGAATAGAATGATATCCTCAGACTTGAACAAATTAATCACAAAACTCCTTAGGGGCTATAGACTCTTTGTTCATACTACATGGGTTCGTCAGTGCGGCTCGAAATGACCTATCAAGCTGAAAGACTGTGCAGCAGACTAATTGGACATGCGCTTATCAATCCTGAATTTGCCGTGCGGCCTATAATCACAAGGTTGCCGAAGGCCAGTCCACGTGGGCAAAAAAATCCTATTTTCTTCCTTTAATTCCTTTGACATTGCAGCTACTCATTGAATATCACAAAATGCATCATATTTTTAAAAATGCAATCTGTGTTAATTGTACGTGCTTTGCGCTATTGATGTGATCATCAATGAAGATATGCTGCTGTATTGTAAGTCTACAATTAGCCTACTGAATGATACATGCATCCAAACACTAGCGCTGACGCTTAGTAAAGCTGAATACCTGTGAAAGGACGCATTTGCGCTTTAAAATGCATTGCATAAGTAGGCTACATAATCATGGGAAACTTACGAAACTGGTGTACAAAACGAGAATAACAAAATATATACATGTAGTTATCGTTCATGTTCATTAACTACGAAAATGACTTGCTTTCCTATTCTACGAAGACAATTAGTCTGACCAGGTGTTCGTAGTGCGTCCGCTTATTTCAAAATCAGCAACCTTTCGTACTCTGCCGCTTCAGTATACTCGAGTACCTACCCACCCACATAGCATTACTGAGCAGTGATTCCGAGTAATCATTCGCATCTAAATAATTATGTGATAATTTTCACAAGTCATTGTTTTTGTCTGGAGCCCAATAAATAATAGGACCCCTACAACTTATTTCATCACTTTTCTTCCGTTGGCGGTTGGTAAGTGAATGACTTGCAAAATGTCCCACACGACACTTCGATGTATTTCTGTGGCTAAAATTTCACTCATATCAATCATCTCAAAAGAACTCGAACGAGCAATTCTGAAAACAATGAAGACCTTTTTTGGAACATTTAGGCGAAAATCGACATTCCTATCGACCTCTCGGATCAACCTCCACTGTGCTTGTTCAAATCCTCGATAATATGACGTCACTGATGAAGAGCAGACTAAGTACATCAGTTCGAATGCTGTGTCTTGATATGTCCAAGGCATTTGAGAAGCATCAACATAACAAGCTTGCAAATTTTCTGTTGCGCTCAGGACTAAATAAGGGTTTCCTTATGTGGTTGACATCTTACTTGCCAAATCGTTTCCAGTGAATGTCGGCCGACAGTGTTAAGGAGCAGCTATGTCATGTAAGTCCGGGGTTCCGCAAAGCTCTGTCCTAGGCCCATTCCTTTCAATATGACTTTAAATTCCAGTGAAGCTCTGTTGGTTAAATGCGTGGACTATCTCACCCTGATAAAAGCTTCAACAACGCACGGTAACTGTCCGCGTAACTTGGAGCTGATTGAAAACTGGATCTAAGAAAGCAATATGTTGCTGAATCGAGCAAGAAGTAGACAAATGATTATCCAAAGTCAACGTGGTATTATCTCTTCATGCCCAGTCTATAAAGATACTGAAGTTGTTGAAACTTTGAATATTCTTGCTATTGCATGAACTCACAAACTTAAATGGGACGTTCATTTCTCCAACATCGTAAGGAATGCTAATCGTCGGCTTTTTGTCATTCGTGAATTGAAACCATTTATAGAGAAGTTCAAATTGATAAATGTCTATTCGTGTCTGATAGAGCCTCTTCTTTTGTAGGTACACCGCTCTTCGGAAACCTCCAGTATTCCACCTCTTCTAGAATTGACCGACATTTGGGACGTCCTCATCACATAATTTGCAATGAACTTTGTACACGTCACATCTTTTCCTGACTTTTGACCTCACATCTTTTCTGGATAACTTGATTTGTAAGTTTTGAATGAGATACATGTCACCATATCATCCGCTGCATCATCTATTGTCGCACAGTTGCGTCCACCTGTCGCACCTGTCCAACTGTAAAAATCAATCATCAAGTTAGCTACAAAAAGAACAGAAAACAGGAAAGATGCTTCCTATCTTAGTCACGTATTTGTCTAAATGCATGTTCTTGGGTAGAAATTGAGCGTTATGAGTCTATGAAAAACCAATTGGATAATAAAATTCTGCTTGTCGATAGTTAAGAAACGGTTTCAGAAAACATTGGTCACGCGGTCCGATCTATGATTCATACAACTCATACATCGAGGAAATGATGCCAGTTTGGTAGAAAACCACAGAAATTGATAACAATAAAACCTCTAGAATGGAGGTAAGGCTTCATGCCATACACAATAGTGGCACAATAATCGCACGCATTTTCACGCAGATATAATGTACTTGTCAACGGCTGCATCATTGGGATGGAATCAGTTGCATGTGTAAGCCTTTCATTGGTTCGATGCCCCAACTTAGTTCCCCTGGCGGTGCCGCGACCTTGAGTCAATTTCAACTAAACAATTTATTTCTATGCAGAAAACTGTGTGGGGACAATTCGGTTGCACCCATGGAGTTCGGATTGCTAGCATAGATATAGCATAGATAATAGCATTATTCATATGGTTACACCACTCGCGATTAAATTCGCGCTTCGCGATCGTGTAATCGCTCGTGGTGTAACCTTTAATTGCCTCACTGTTTACCTCACACGAAGCATTTCTCCTTGCCATTCTGTTCCACCTTCCACCGTTCAGATTGCTTTATCCCTATGGCGTGCGAACTCTTCAACTCAAGAATTTAGTGATATATGTAAAAGCAGTCAAAGACTTTAGTTCCGATTTAATTTGCTGTTAAAGACTTCGACGTGAGAGTTATTTTAAGTTAGCATGTTATGGAATCTTATGGAATGTTATGGAATGTTATTCCATGGAATCTTTTCTTTGTGAAACGAAAGGTTTTCATTTTGACAAATAAATGCTTCAATATTATTATTTTTTCCATTATTATCATTGAGGTAGCTATAATATTATTTTTAAATACTGATGGAATAAAACCATTATTATATGGCTTTCCCTAACTTTCATCATGCTGAACTCATGTAATATATCAGCTTTATCCACATCAAGCAATATGATAACCAGATAGTTATTAGCTAGTGGATGCTTGGGGTGAATTTTCACCGCATTGTGCTGAAATAGCCAAATTACCAACTTGGCAAAACAGTGACTCAAGAAACTGAAAGAAAACAATTCCATCATTTTTGAACAGTTTTCATTCTTGCTATATAGCATGCAGCATTTTCGTTTTTCTCATTGAATTTCCGAGTGCATGCCTAGGCTTGCGTCTAGTCTACGTACATGTCTTTCCCAAAGTGTTGCTGATAAACGAACTAGAATATTTCATATGCCGAGACTGACTGAATTCCATCGCTTATCCCAGAACAAAGCCATTTCTTCAAACGGGTAAATAATAAAGGTTTATGTTGAAGAAGAAAACTACAGAGCTGAGAGCATGGAGACGCATGCAAACTAAATCACATGACCACGAATGTACTCATTGAAAGCTTGTTATCGAATATACCATAGTGGCCAAAATATTAGCCCACCCTTAGATTTACCTAAAGTATAAAGCGATACGATTAAGCGTCTTCTGTCGTGTTCTTTTCATTTGAATACGATATCTATGATTTCATAAATGAGTCATTAATGATGGTCTGATGCAGTGAAATCTGTTTACTTCGATTTGACGTGATCACAGATTTGAATTTCGAATTTTTGAATCAGAATGGAAATGATTCAGAATTCCACTTTTCGTTCATTTCTTCGCATTATGGGTTGCAAGAAAGACATCACAGACTTTTGTCGAGGACAGATAAGTGCATATGCCAAAATGAATCTATCTCATGCTGACATTGCACGTCGATTAAAGATTTCACGGCGATCTGTGAAGAGACACTTGGATCGAGAATCATTGGGGCTACCGGTAACCAACAATCGCTATCTTTCCGGCAGGAAGAGGTGTACGACCGATAGAGAGGACAGATTCATCAAGTCTCTTGTTACCAAAGACCCTACAAAGCCATCTGCAAACATCGCTCACGCTGCATCAGAACTTAACATCTCCGTGAGTGATCGCACTATCCGTCGTAGATTAACAGATGATTTCAATCTACCAGCACGGAGACCGTCAAAGAACCCGTTATTAACAGAGAATTTCAACAAGTTCGAAGCTGCCGAACCGAAGGTACGATCCGAAATTTACGATCAAAACCTCGAAACATCCTCCGTCAATCATGTGTTGGGGCGCCATTACTGCCAAAGGTCGGGCTGGTATTGCATTCTTGGAGAAAGGGAAACGACTATCGAAATTCTCGATGAGAAAGTGAAATTGCACATGAATATCCATGGAGTGACTTACTTTCAACAAGACTCCGCACCCTGTCACGTATCAAAAGTGACTAAAAGGTGGTTCGTCGATAATCAAGTTCAACTACTGGAAAACTGGCCGGCGAATTCCCCGGATCTCAATGTCATCGAGAATTGCTGGTCTGTAATGAAGTCAAAAGTCAATCTTCATTGTCTTTTGAAATCTGTTTGGATCTTGATACTACCAAATATTGATTCTAGTGATCTTCTTACATCATGTTTCTATGAAATAGATTGTTTTCGAATTCAAAAACATGATATTTCAGTGGGTGGGCTAATATTTTGGCCACTATGGTACTTCTGTTAGGGGCAGATGAGTGATCATGATATATACAATATATAATACGCTTTATTAGTAAAGATGAAAAATACAAACAATACAAAAAGCGTCAGATCTTGCGCCTTATCGCTAGCCGGCGCACATTTTGTGAGCCGACAATTGGTCTGGCGCAACACAATTTTCACATAGAAGTTGAGGAAAAGTCTTTCTATGACCTTGTCCCCGCCTTTGTGGTTGTGTCGGCTGCCACAGAAGAAGCTGCTGGGCCGGCTGAGGACACGACTCCTCCGCGCGAATGAGATTTCCTGCGAGTGCTAGGCGCTCCTTGCGTAGCCTCTCACTTGGTGGTAATAATCTGGCTCGTCGGTATAAGTCTGCGGTTGACACTCGTTGTGGCCAGTGCACGCTAAAAGAAGCCCTTAGTAGATGTGTATCATACAGCACATAATACAACAATAAGAAAGTTCTGAAGGATGGCCGCATCATGGCGCCAACTTACTTGAGTAGGCCTACTGATCTAAAGACAATCTCTATCCCAACAATCAAAGTATTCATACGTGATATTTATATACCCTTTACTTTGTACATTCGCACGAGTTCTTGATGCGAATGGCAAATTACATATCATTTAAAAACCCTCGATGGTCACAAATCATTTATCGTTGCTTCCATGAAACCTGATGAATGTGAATTGGTGGAAAACATGTACAAGTAGCACGCATGTGCATTGCTTAATGTACATGCATATATAATTGTATATTTTAGAAGCAATTTTACTCTAAGATGCACCTTTAATGTGCAGTTATTAGGTTGCACATTTCACGGTTTGTACCGTCAGCGTGGCCTAGTGAAGAAGGCACGGCCTCGTCTCCACCGCGGAATTCGGTTCGATTCCTGGGTCAGGCGAGTGCGGTCGGCGAATCAAGGGTGTCGGTGTCTTGTATTGACTTGATGGCTGTCATACTCTCTAGATATTCATATTTATAGTAATATAAAGAATAATATAGACAAATATTTCAAAAATCTATTCAGTATACATTGACAAAATAGTCTAACTTCCAAATCAACTCGTAAATGACTGAAAAATAAATTCTCTCATTTTCCCTTAATTTTTATACTGAAGACATCTCATATAGAGCATTACGTCATGTGATTGTCGATTTTTGATTTTTGGCATTATAACATAGAAATCGGACCCGTGGATTACAGTCCACGTTAGGCAGAACCATGAGTGAGCTATATTGTCAGTGTAGACGATTACTGAGTGATGTTATCACGAAAATGCATCATGCAAATCATACGCATTATTACAATACGTGTGTACACTGCATCCATGTTATGTGTGCTTATGCGAGCATTTTGCAGGTATACTGTATATACATTTGCAAAATGTCTGTGCTGCATGCGTGATTACATGCGTGTGCCCGCATAATACAAAAGAGACCATGGGTTGCAATGATCTCTCGACCTTTTGCACAATTTGACAATTCATAACTAAGGCGAGTTCCATAGCTATAGATCGATCTACTCAGTCAGTGTGAGAGTGAAATTATCCTGCGTTTAACAATAATAAATGATGTCGGTCTACACGTATTGCATATGGTCCATAATAGTTTTACTGAGGATCCATAGACTACGCAAAGGTTTTTGTATTTGAGTTTGCATAAAAGGAAGTGGCATGATAGGTGAAATCAAACATTCGATTCATTCCATGAGAGTCATGTAAACTCATATGGCTACATAATTTCATTGAAATATAGGCTTGAATGTACAAGCATATTTTCGATATTCCATATGTTGCTCTTATAGCTGAGGAGGGCTGTACAATGAAACAATGGCGCTTAACAAGCATTATTTTGATTTGTAATTGTAAACAATTAGTAAAGTATTTTGCATAAAAATGTAAGGAATATATATTTCTGAAATAGGCTACACTATTTAGGTGTAAAGATAATAAGCCTAGTTTCAGTTTAAGAGAAACTTCCCCACTCATTATGTATCGGTTGGTAGATACATGAAGAAAGTTATATTTTCTCACAGCTTCAGTGTTCTCATGTTACTACATTTTGAGGCAATAATTCATATTATGTAATATTTGTCTGCTAGACGACACAAAAGGCATGAGATATCACTTGGAGATGACTTCTGCCTTCACTCTCATTCCTTTTGTACCGTCAGCGTGGCCTAGTGAACAATGTACGAGCTTGTCTCCACCGCGGACTTCGGTTCGATTCCTGGGTCAGTCAGGAGAGTGCGGTCAGGGAGGGAATCAATGGTGTTGGTGTCTTGTATTGACTTAATAGTTGTCATTCTCCTTCGATATTCAATATACTGCGACAGACTTTTGTTGTCAATCTTGTGACGTAATCGAATGGCAAGCTGATATGCTGCGCCTCTCTGCACCATGAATGCTGCTAATATTCTGTCAATAAAAATAGGACAATAGGCTGTCGAAATCATTTGGAGATGACTTCTGCCTTCACTCGCATTCCTTTTGAACCGCCAGCGTGGCCTAGTGAAGAAGGTGCAAGCTCGTCTTCACCGCGGACTTCGGTTCGATTCCTTGGTCAGTCAGGCAAGTGCGGTCGGGGAATCAAGGGTGATGGTGTCTTGTATTAACATTATAGTTGTCATTCTATTTAGATATTTTAGCATTCTGCATTTTCTAAATTTGAAAAGTTTACAATCGAAGATATCCGCATATAACTAGATGCAGAATACAATTTAGAACATTTATGCGTTAAGATATCATTTTTGAAAACTGCACATGAGGCCTTTTGCCAATTCACCGACGACATGCATTAGCTTTCGAGAGAAAGTTTCTAATTTTTGGAAGAATTTAATAAGTCAAGATAGTATTTGCAACTACTACAACAGTAATACATTTAGACATAGAAAATTTATTGCAGGATGAAAAAGTCGCTTTAGATAAATTTCATGAAAGTTAAGTCATTTAACATATAAACTCTAATTAATCGGCTTTAAAATGCCGAATATGTATTTTATTTTAAATTTCATGCAAGATTTTTGACATAAAAATTCATTTGAAATTCAAAAATACCTCACTTTTGCTTGTCCACAAGAAAAATACATTTCTTTGGATTGCTGTACAACAAAGAAAAGCAGCATTATTATATTTAAGCGGACTTTATCTCAATGAATCCCTAATGCCTTTGAATTAAAGAAATATCAAGAGTTGAGAAGTCATACTCACTGACGTCTGAGCTAAGTCGCCAAATATAGCTGTCCACAACTTTTCCGGCATTACATCGACGCCTCCAAATTTGGATTGACTGCATCAATTCAAACGAAACTTTACATGTCGGATGCTTAATTGATAATCAAAAGTCTTTTAACTAATGCTCATTGATTTTGTATCACTTTTCTTTAAAACTGCCATATTTTCTCTAGAAAAGTGACCGCAATTCGTCATCACATTGACGGTTACTTATTGTGATCTCCTAACCAGTAGAAATGCGCAATGGATCTACTATTTTCATGATAAATAGCTTGCCTTTAGACTTCTACAATAGCATAATTGGATTTGCCATCCGACCCTTTAACTTTGCCCTCTGCTTCAAAAATAGCGCAAGCTGTCATCATACCGACGCCGTCGATATTATGATTTTCAGCGTTGATGTGATGATGGTTTAAGTCGCCCTTTAATCTACACTGCTTGACATAATACCTTGGAAGATATTTGATGTACCAACGACAATATCTAATTAGTGTACCGACTGGAAAAGTAAGGCACCGATTGTCCTGCTTCTACTGCAAACAGTTCCTGTGCATCAATCGAGTAGCGTCTAAGCTTTTCTCTTTTTCTCTTTCAATCAACGAGTCGCTCCTTTCAAAGTAGAAAGATGACAAAAGAAGGAATCGAATTACTGATCGCAAACTCCGGCATCGATTCTGAAGATTTTTTACAGATAACCTAAACGAGGTGTCAGAGTCTGAGAATGGCATGACAGGATAAGGACAACCGAGAGCACAGGAGGGATCAGTAACTGTCAAGTTAGCTGTGACATTGATGATTAAACTAAAAGAGCATCTTGCATTGTGGCATTCGACCTTTTAAGTAGGCTGCCTAATTTATTTCATTATTATATGTAAGTGAAATTATAAAAAGATTGATACAAATCTCACATAGCATACATCAAGTCTAGACCATAGGAATCTCTTCACGCATGCAAGTAGGCCTCGACCTAGATAGATCTAACTTTATCAAATTTCCATTAAAAGTTAATAAAGAAAACAACATAAGTTATAATGATTTCAATACCCTGCGAATATCTTTTTCATGCTGCATTCAGATACTATTAATGCTAGATTTTGTCAATCACTTCAGTTGCATTTTGTTGATGTGGATTAAATGACATCGCTATGGTGCCTATCTTATATGGATCATGATGATGCGATCGCAAAATGGTAGAGTATGTTAGTGGGCCTAACTTCAATGGCAATATGAAGCATGATAGTGAGCTTAAGCTTGCGCATTGTATATGATGGCATATTTTGCTGATGAATAGTATTTGTGATTATTTATTTCTTTAGTGTGTCTGTTTGGCCTACATGCACATGTACATGCACATCTCTTCTGTGTCTGCTTTTTTAGAGGCCTACACCTTTCATGGAAGCAGATGTCTCATCAAGCACACTTAAATTCAAGTCATTATATATTCTTTATTACATCACATTATCAAAATGTTGTAAACACTTTCGTCGGCAGAGCGTTGATGAGTTTTATACATGGAATGTTTTGTAGGCCTATCACGACTACGCCTTATAAAGCAATCACGTTAAAAACGGTCCATGAGACATAGGCTACTGAGACAAACCTTAAACAAAACCTAAAATCCAACTATAAAGCAACCAAAAATTTCTCCTAAATCAGCCCTAAATATATTCTTACCCAAAATTCATTTTCATTTTCATTCAATTTTCGCGTAAATCGCATGATAAAAAAGGGTAGCAATGCGAAGTCGATGTGGCCTAAATGGATACCACCTACATGTATATCCTAGTCACAGCACTTATTCATGAATATCCAAACTCATCTTAAGCTAAAACTTGCATAAATGTACAACTTTGAAGCTTAATCTTGAAAAAATGTAACTGTCAAAAGAATCTCATACAGTCCACCAGCACGACAATTTCCGTAAGTTCTAAGACTTGATAAGTCAATAAAATTAATTGAATATTCACTAAAAAATTCATTATCAAGCATAAATGTATTCATGAATGCCAGCATAAATATGCGTAGGGGATGAGACCAGTGGAGACAGTTGCGTCCCTTATTTGACATTCATACTAATCTGGTTAATTATTTCAATTAGGCCTGTTCTAGACCTTCTCCAATTCATGATGTTGTAATGAGAATATAGGAGAATGTCCATAAAGTATGCAAGTAAATACAGTCATGTTGTTTTCATCTATGTACTCTTGTTATAGAATCAGTATGATTGCTGGAGAAAGGCTCGAAATTTGAATTTGTAATTGTGTCTTGCAGGCCTATATACATTGCACCTTAGGTCTAGATTATCAGTTTCTGAATTCATCATGAATAATGTGAATTGTCAAATTATGAGCACATGTCCTCAGCAGACTATCGATGTAAATAAGTAAATAAAAGCATGCATATAAAGATACATATTAACTTTCGGTTATCGAATGGACTTTCGATCACAAGAACTAAATACAACTATCAGGAGGAAAAGAAATCAAATTTTCGAGAATTTTTATGAGTGGACAAAAAAGGGGACCACTTTTGCCTGATTTTACCAAATACTTTTTGAATACTTTCGTATACTATGGATTGACAGTGCCAAAGATAGTAATACTGGCTGAAATGATTTGGATCCCTATTTTGATTTAGACGTTCCAATGGAAATAAATACCTTCCTAAAATATAGATCTAATAATCACGACTTTATGGTAAGAACTAGGATCTAGAATAATAGGAAAACATATAGTGATCGCTTTTGCGAAACCTGCAGCAATCAAATTGAAGCAATTTACCATTTCTTTGCTGAATGTCCTACATATGACGAAATTATAATGAAATTTACACCTATTAAGACAAGTAACCTGGTAATTGATAAATTTATCAAATCTCAACAGATGCAGCTACCGCGAGACATGTTTCGGCCTGTTGGGCCTCATCAGTCGTGGGTAGGTTTGAACCAGCGGCGTTGGAGCTAAAGGACGTGCAAGCTTACCCTCTAACCACAAGGCCACCGAACCATCTGTTGAGAGCGTGAATTAGCCAGGTACTATAGATACTATATCTACAGATAAATATCTACAGATATCAAAATGATTCAAATAAACTGAGAAAGAAGGATAAATCATGACGAAAAATCAGGCACAAATAACTTTAGAATGAGCAGGTCATCAATCTCATTTAATTTGATTGTCCGATTTCTATACCGAATCAGTTATATCGATTTCTATGAACACACTTCTTATTGTCGCACAGTAGAGTCTACTTATCGCACAGTAACTGTGTCAGAAGTCACAGGCCAGTGTGTTCTAAATCACTTGGACCCATAGAAATAGATTGTATATCTGAAGTTGACTAGAATGGAAATTGACTCAAGTTCGCGGCACTGCCGGGGGAACTAAGTTGGGGCATGAATGACCAATGACAAGCTTAGAATTACACATGTGACTGATTCCAACCCAATGATACAGCCGTTGACAGGTGTATCTAAGTGAAAATGCGTGCGATTTATGTGCCACTATTGTGTATTGCACGAAGCTTAACCTCCGTTCTAGAGGTTTTATTGTTGTCGATTTCTATGCTTGGACCCATAGTTCTGAGACTAACAAGTATGAAAAGCATGACAAGCACGACTTTGTAAGTGTGATCAGGGATGTCCATGAATCATAGATACAGGTTTTCCTACACGACAACGGCAACTACCGAATCAAGAGCGGCACTAAAATTCTCGGTTTGACGTCAATTTCTAAAACGTTAAAAGATAAAATATTACGTCATTTCACAATTGAGAGCGACAACAATAAATAAACTGCAGCAAAATAGTTCAATTGTGTCTCTATCAGAATAGTGAGCGGTATTTCACGTGAAGAATAAAGGATATCTATTCGGTTTGATCCAAAGCCCTATAGATGTCTTCACATCTGCTAAATTAACTTATCAATATGGAGCGCCAGCGAATACCTTCTGATGTTAAACGCAGAATCATTATGGCTCACGAAGCCGGAGATGATTATATTGAAGCCGCTCGAGTTCTCGGTGTAAAGCGGGGTACTGCGTTTTCAATAGTACATCGTTATATACTTGAAGGAGTCATTGAGCGTCCCAGAGGAGGAAGACGACACCAAAAGATGGACGAAGATATGGCAAATACTGTGGTAGAGATTGTTGAATCCCAACCGGAATTCACGTTAGCCCAAATCAAAGCTGATCTACAAGCGCGGATGCCGGACAAGCCATCTGTCTCCATTCAAACTATCAGCACATGTCTGAGAAATCGTCTTATCTACTTAAAGAAAATGGAGACTGTTCAAGTCAACCGCAATAGCCATGACGTCAAAGTGGAAAGGGTCGAGTATGCGAGCTGGTATCTGCACACGATCAACGCAAACCATCCGCCAACATTTATTTTTGTGGACGAATCCGGCTTTAATTTATGGATCAGTCGCACACGAGGTCGTGCCAGACGGGGAGAACGAGCTGTCAGGATTGTTCATGGACAGCGCGGGCGGAATTTTACTCTCATCTTGGCGGTTTCTAATGAAGGTGTCGTCCATCATGAATTCTACGAAGGCGGAACCTCCTGTGAGAGATTTAACTCCTGGCTGGAAGAAGCGTCCGTTGCGGCTGGGGCTGGACCTAGTGTATTCGTCATGGATAATGCTCCGTGCCACAATAGAGCCCGTGAAGTCAGTTTGCGAGAGGGACACTCTATTAGGTACTTACGCCCTACTCTCCATTTCTCAATATCGCAGAGAACGCGTTTTCCATGTGGAAAGCGGCTTTCAAGAGAGAAGTAGCTGAGATTCGTGAGCAGTTACACAACTACACTGGACAACAGCGGAATTTGACCTTACTGCAACTCGCCTCCCAAAACATGAGTGCCATCACTGCAAATAAGATGGGAAGGTCTTCCAGACGTATGGGCAGATTGATGCCTAGACTAATTAATCGCGAGGATGTCTTACAAAGCCATCAATGAATATTACGGTACTTGTTTTGTTTCATAATGGAATAAAAATTTCAAGAATATCAAAACTTTTTCGTAAAAAAAGTTTTTAATGACTTACTGTATTACCTTTATGAATTAAAATAATTATCAAACTTTTCCTTTTGACATATTTTACCTTTTCGAATTAAAAAAATTATCAAAACTTTTTGTATTGACTTAATAAAATATGACTTGTTAAATAAAATATAATTGAATATGAAAAGCCGTTTATGATTTCAGGTTGCCGCTCATTAAACTTATAAATCCATTAATAAACTCACTTATTATCACTACTGATTAAAAACAATATCATTCAATTGAAAACGCTGCTGATTAACAGAAATACCGTTGTTGCATCTTAAAACATATTCTTTAATCTGATAGTCGCATTGTTGAACTGGAAAACCTGTAGTTCTATGAACTATCTATGGTTAATAGACATCCGTGGTGTGATGCAGCACGGTGAACCGATTTCTATGTAGCTGCAGAAACTCTGCCTTAACAATTCAACAATTAGATCCAAGAATGAATGAGTTTCAAGCATCGAGATCTTTTAACTTTGTTCCCTAATGCATAACGGCAAGATGTACATTTAAAAGATTGGAAGATCCGTCTGAACTGCTGATATCCAAGCAGAAAAGCATTTTAAGATGTGCTCTAGTTGATCATTTATGTCATATAAGTCCATTCTCTCCATTATAGCAATAGCAACTGAAAGGTGATCATGAAGTTGGCTACAAATATACCATAAAACACAACAATGAGATAGAGAACATTCGGGTAAGTTGGCAATTAATGCTTCCTACCCTAAGTCATGGATTTCTGTTTAAATGCAGCAATCTTGGGTAGAAATTGAGCGCTTTGAGTTCATGGCAAACCGACAAACCGATTAAGCAATGAAATTCTGCTTGTCGATATTTTAGAAACGGTTTCAAAAATCATTGGTCACGCGGGCCGATATCTGTCATTCATACAACTCATACATCGAGGAAATGATATCAGTTTGGCAGAAAGCTGTAGCGACAATTCGGTTACACCACTCTCGATTGCCATTTTAAAACTTTGCGCAATTTAGCGAAAAACAAAGACATCGTGATATCACGACTTGATAAAGGAAATGTCATCGTGATTTTAGATCGGAAAAATTATGATGAGAAATTGAATGATCTGATAAATGACAGTGAGAAATTCAAACCTTATACTTTTGATAAAAGGTCCAAAAAAGATCCCTCTATTTTGAAAGGGTAGCGATTCACGCAAATTACAATCTTTGAAATCAAAGAAAATTATCAATGATGCAATATTGAATCAAATCAAAGCCAGTTGGCTCTCAGCCGGCTCGTTTATACGGCCTGCCAAAAGTGCACAAAAGTCAGACTGACCCCCCTGTTCGGCCAATTCTAAATATGCTCAACTCGTACTTGTCTAATTTATCTGGCTGGCTTGACGACATCCTGAAACCTCACATTCCTAAAAAATTCAATTTAAAAGATACTTTTCACTTTGTTGAGCTGCTTAATAATTTTCAGATCCCTGATCTACAGCACTGTATGATGTGACGAGCCTCCATTATTATTAGCCCTACCATGGCAGCCTTTGCCATGGATCTTGTTGAGAGTCGCTTTGATGATCTAGATATTCAACGTGGACGACTGCTTTACCATCTTCGAGACAGAGGCGGATGGCAAGCGGTTCTTAGAAGCTCTGAATTCTATTGTTGATGAACTGCATTTCACAATGGAATGTAGTTCCCTGGTAAAATAAATTTTCTGGATACCACTGTGAGTATAAGTACTGGTGTCTTTGATATCTCGCATCATTTGAAAGATGAAAACACTGCAATCTACAGGGTGACTCAAAAGTCTTAATCGGCTTTCAAATTGAAATTCCTTCGAGTTCTGATGTGCCGATCTCGTACAAAATGGCAGCTATAAGATCTTTGTTTTTTCGCGCCTTTAAAATTTGCTCCAACCGTTGTAATTACCAAAAAGTGCTTGATAAGATAATTGATATTTTTGAAAATAATGGCTATGATGAACGCACAATTTCACGAGTGAGGAACAATGTGGAAAAGAGAGCAAGCGAAAAGAGAGCAAAAGAAGAAAAAGCTGAAAATGAAAAGGTTGTGTATTGGTCTGTTCCTTACATTGAGTCCACTAATAAAATGTTGATGCGTCGCATTCATGATATTAACGAAAAGTTGTATGAAAAAGCTAAAATAGTCCCAGTTTTTAGAACCAACAAAATCCAAAATCATTTCAATTACAAAGACCCGATTGCGAACGCAGTTAAATGAAATGTTATGTATCTCTACACTAGTGATCGCTGTTCTATGCGATGAGTTGGCGCCACTAAACGTCATTTTGCTTCTCGCATTTCGGAGCATTTAAAAGGATACCCGTGTCAAACTGAAATTTCTATGCATCAACATAGTCCCAAAGATGAAAGCTTCTCTATCATTGGAATATCAAGATGTCCATTGATATTAGAATCTATTATACTGAAAGAAAAATCGGATTGGTTATCTGATGAAAGGAACAGATCAGTACCCTTGTACTTGAATTGTACTTTCTCCACAGTTTTGTCTCGAAAACTTTTACTTTGAACTGCATTTGTATCACGCCATGAATTCTGTATATAAACCCCTGATTTTACCTTTACTTGTGTTTGCCGCTGAAGATGAATGTACATTTCCGAAACATGTTCGGTTGAGAGAAAACTTTGCTTTTCCTTCAAAAAATTATGAAGTTGTGTCAATTATGTTTGAAATAGGCATATATATATGTTCTTGCATTATATATTGAGCGGTTCTCCAAAACTTATTAATGAAATTTATAAATACACTTATATAGATAATTTAATAATTAATGAATAATGAAATAAATAATAAAATAAATAATAAAATAAATAAATAAATAATTAATTATTATAACTAATAGATAATATCAAACTATATAAATAATATAAACTAATAATAGGACAATAAGCTGTCGATATCACTTAGAAATGACTTCTGCCTTCATTCCCATTCCTTTTGAACCGTCAGCGTGGCATAATGAAGGAAGTGCGCGCTAGTCTTGTGTCAGTCAGGCGAGTGCGGTCGGGGAATCAAGGGTGTCAGTGTCTTGCATTGACGTAATAGTTGTCATTCTCTTTAGATGTTAAATATACTACGACATCTTTGTTATCAAACTGTGATTGTTGTCCAAGAAATAAATCCAGAGATAAACCCAGTGTTGTAGCTAAGACTTATTTCTTAATGACTTTAAAACATGTCTTCGCAAAGTGATTTTAATGACAGTGAATGTCTTCTAATAAATCTAGGCAATGACTAACTTGCATGATAGATTATGATGTCAAATTTATGATACATGTAATGAATTATCTTCTCTTCTTTCGATCCTTCTTATTACGTCACTTAGTTGCACATCCCATCTGCCACCTCATTCATTGTACATAACCATTTTATGATTTTATCACTCATATCATCATCAATGTTGCATCACGTGTTCCGAATTGGAAATAAACGTTTTGGTTTTGCCTTATATGGTCTAATAACAGAAATAGTTGCTGGTCCGGCAGCTCATGAGTCTTGACTCGAGTTGGGTACAAAGTGGCCTGTTTATTTGCAATGCACGCATCGACAAAATCAATAGTGTGGATTTCCACTACATCAAATTTACAGACTTCGCAACTTCGATTGACTGTGACCTGTAGTAAGCTTATAGAAGCAGCGTGCTCTAGCGATTCAGTGCCCTCAAAAATTGATTAAATATGGTGTTGCAGTTAAACTTGGATCACAATGCTTTGCGTTTAGCTTTTGACATAACATGCATGTCCACTCATACGTCTGGTTCAAATATTTTTATTGAATTTTTATCCGTGTATCTCATAGAAAAACATCAGGACTTCAATGCAATGAACCATGGAATTTTTATGTGCTAGCAGCATCGAGACGAGTGATCATCATCATTGAGTATGTGATCACATCGTAGCTTAAATGGTGACCAACCAGGGATGCCTGTACACAGTGACCAAGTTTATGCTTCTGAATTCACACGTTCGAGGTTTCAAAAGAACATTCCGAGAAATTCATGAAAATCACCAAAATTATGAGAGAAAACGAAAGCTTCATTTTCCAAGTGACATCGTACGACGCTACTGATGACAAGGATCATCAACCATGTCATTGTACTAGAGAAAACATTAATTACATCGGTAACCGTTTGCCTATGAGCGTGTAACTATGTATTAAATGTTCTTCGTATCATTGTAAAAGTATAGGTGCCTCCATCATGGATCAAAAAACATTCCAGACTTGCTTGTCCATTATGGAGACATGATATTAGTGGACACTGTTAATCAAGCTGGACACTGGACTTTCCCTCGTTGTAGTGATGTAAAGTTATTAGCATTTTGGAAATAAACCTTTCATGACTTATTGACTTAATTTTTTCATTGGGTAGTTATTATCGGCAATAATTGGCATTTACAATTCTCATAATGCAAATTTGGCCAGTAATTACTAGTTTGGGTGATTATAACTGGCAATAATTGCCGGAAGGAAACTTTTCCGGCAATAATTACCGTGTACAACGCTGTCTCGTTGCTATCCGGTGTCATCAATATTAACCCCGGCATGCATCTTTTGTCTGTAGTTGGCAGCCATAGAGTAAGTATATTAGGTAGAGTGAGTAGTAACTCCGCATTTGCTAAATCGCCAATGTGTATACACTTTCGATTTTATTAAATGAACTCAAGGGAGATACACGTGGTATTGTCACCAAATGTGAGATATGCAAATTTTTGCAGTTCTGCAGAAATTACAACGTAATTGAGTGTTCATGATTGTAATACAGAAGGAATGATGGTATTTCACAGATTCTCATGACAGCCTTGGAGATTTAATGTTTGATAAATTAACAAATCGATGGGTTCCTATTACTTTCATGCTCAACCTCAAGAGTATTTTCTTAATCGTGATCATATCACAGGCAACCTGCGACTGGCCGAGCAAAGTCACATAATCAAAGACAATGACTTCATTTAACTTTGAAAGATGTAAATGGTTCCACATTACTATTCAGATTCAACAAATGAAACATGAATTTAGTGAATCATAAAATCATGCCGGTGAAAATTGAATTAAAAACTTGAAATTTCAGCCAAGAAAGCACGAATAATATCGCGACTTTTTCATGAAGACTTCCATTATAATACGGTTCATGAAATTCCCTTAATAAACAGTTTGATTTCCACTTAGTTAGGATGCTTATTAACAAATATTCATTCCTTTTGATATCCAACTTGTTTCATACTGCTTATTTAGGAAAGTCATCTCGGTTGTGTATAAATTGGCACATTTTGACTTTTTTCAAAAGTACTCAAATAATATTTTGGACCACGGGAACACAATCTCCGCAAAAACTGAATATTTTCATATAAACATTTTCACTATATGCAGATACTTTTTTGATTCGACACTCTACCTATACATCCCTACTCTATGTTGGCAGCTTTTCAATCTGATACAGACTTGATCATAAAAAGTGGACCATCTATAATATGCCAAACTTCACTCGATTCTCTTGCCCTTAAATTTTCTTCTATATTGACAAGCCACATACAATTCAAGAGCTTGTGTTCTCAGCTTTTCAATGAGCCACTATACGTCTGTATCCGTCATTGTTTAAGGTGGACAGAGGTCAAAATGTGAAAATCTCCACTTTTAGAAATTTCAAATTTTCAGTGTGGAAGCATGTGAGCATGACAATGAATCAAACACGAGGTGAAAGGACTTTCTCTGAGCATTCTTTTGATATATTGTTCGTCGAAATTGGTTTACTTTTAGAGAAGTTATGATGTCTCAAATTTATTGCATAATTTGCTTTTTCTGTCTATTCTTGAAAAGCTGTTTACATCTTTGGCGCTAACGAGGCCATTTTTGAGCTTTCAATATCTGTGGTGTCTAGACGTCTGCTATACACATCCAAATCAAAGTGTTGGTTGACCCAGATAAGCTGTAAACAAAGTTTCTATTCGGTTTTGAATTCATCTTATGTCATGATGACTGAGTCGAAGTTTGCGAAAGTGTTTTTGAAGGGCAAGGTTTTGTCAGAAGGACAGTCCGAACGGCCGGTTTGCCGAAAAGTACGTAGTTGTCTCAAAGACCACCATCCAAAGGTGGAAAACTAGAAATCTAATTTTTTCTCCCTTCCTGGAAAGGTTGAATCCGATCGGGAAGGAAAGACAAACTTTCGAACAGCTCGGATGGTTATTCGCTGGGTAAGAAACGATCCCGCTTTGTCTTCGGCCAGTTGAGGAGTTCACATGAGAAGTCGACGGTTTCTGGTTAATGATCATTTCCAAAAGATCCAAAAATGACCCAAAAAAGACACAGAATTGAGCCGATTACTCAAAAAAGCCAAACTTAAGCTCAACACACCAGTCTACATCCACACTATCACTTTCATTACCATAGCTATCAATGCCACTCCTCCACAGCAATTCAAATCCACAAAATCAGTCCACATTTCGTTACTCAAATCCAAAAAAGCCAAAATATTCTGCGCTACTACATCGATTACCCAAAAAAGCCAAACTTAAGCTCAGCACACCAGTCTACATCCACACTATCACTTTCATTACCATAGCTATCAATGCCACTCCTCCACAGCAATTCAAATCCACAAAATCAGTCCACATTTCGTTACTCAAATCCAAAAAAGCCAAAATATTCTGCGCTACTGCACCGATTACCCAAAAAAGCCAAACTTAAGCTCAGCACAACAGTCTACATCCACACTATCAGCTTCATTATTAGTGCTGGAGATTTCTAAAAATGATTCGAATTACTGACTTTTGTCTTCTTTTTAGGTGGTGAATTTTGGTGCATTGATTCTGTCCGTCTGAGTTTGGTTTTCAGAATCCCGACTTTGATGCCGGAATCGATCCCGTTTTTTTGAGATGAAGATCCTGACACTATGTGAGTTCACATTCGGTGTAAGTGTGAGTGTTAGTGTTTACTCCGGAGTTAACTCCGGGGTAAGTGTAAACTTAGCACCGGACATGAACTCGGGTTGAGTTTACACTTACCCTGGAGTTAACTCCACAGTAAACACTAACTCCGGTGCAAGTGTAAGTGTAACCCTAACACCGAACATGAACTCAGGTCGAGTAAGCACTTACACCAGAGTAAACTCCCGGTGTAGAGTTAACCTGAACTAAAGGAATCGAACTCTTTTTCAAATGCAAAGTACTCGATAGCAGCTGAATTTCACAACGGGATAAAAATCTTAAAATTTAAGTCATTTACCGAATTATATGAAAATGCACATTTCCAGCATCAAATCCTACTGCTACATAGATAACTCGGACCATGCAAAAGTTAACCCCTAGAGGATAACTTCTTGTCGAGTTCATATCTGGTGTAAAGTGTTAAGTTCTGCATATTGATGAAATTTTTCCATTGGTTGCACAACAAAGATGTATGTCAACATAATGAAATTATAAATCGCTACGGTATCAGATCATATTTCACAACCACCAAAATATCATTGAATATTGCTTTTTTCATGAAAATTCTGCATGGGGAATAGGCCTAAATAAATTGTGATTTTCGCTCCTGTTCTATGGAAAGAGCTCTCAATATTATAGAAACTTTGTACATTTTGGAATTGTACTTGTGCGTAATATAATTTCTAATTAATTTCTTGAACCCTTGCTAATTTTCTTGACTGAAATGATGAAATCGGAAGCTCATCAAGTCTTGATTCTATGAGAAATGCTGCGGGCAATCAAGGAGCTCGACTAGCAAAAATTTAGAAATAGGTCCGCCCACCGGTCTTATACTCGTCGCATCAACTCATTCATAATGCTGTCTACATGTACATATCTTCCTGCACCCCGCCCTGTATCCGAAAGTGAATTTCATGGCCTACTCGATCATGTCCACCTGTGTAGGGGTCCTACCGGCACATGTGCCCAGAGCCGGTTGCTCCTGAGTTAGCTATCAGCTACATACGAAATTTGTAAGCGAATTCAACCGAAGCTGTGGCATGTTTGCTTTTATTTGGCCAAAGATGGCATAAAACAGTGAGTGAAATTATGCGATGACAATTATTGCAAACCTAATTCAGTCTTCTAGAAGTGCACGAACCGCGCGTGGGGTTCGTATGACAGTATACACAGTCATTTCAAATGCATCCGTGTGGCACGTGTCATCTTAAAACTGTAGCTTGAAGATTGACGGCCTTATGCTCGCATGAAGATGGTTAATTGCAACCTAGGACCTGATGGACAGTGTCACCGCGCACACGTCATCAGCAACTTGGTTGATTATCCCTTAATTTTACATTGGATAATTTGTAGACCTCAGTGCTGATATCCGGTGTCTATGATTCTAACTTAGTTGACATTTATTCCATTTACAATTATAAAATTACATGTTTGCCAAGACGAATAATCTGAATAACATACCAGTATTTATGCCGGTATTTACATTAAGCCATTTGGAAAGCGCATTAGGCCTACTTAATTCATCATTGTTCTCAGATACTGGTGCTTCCTCACATAATCCACTATATGAAAAATTGACAACCTTGCTCAGCCATAATATTCATTAATATAGATTCATATCGTGACCATATTGTATTATTGGATGCAAGTAGACCTTTTAGGCTTTAATGTAAGTCTGTACTTCCAACAAGAGAGCTGCATAATTCCGCATGTACCTTATGCACATTCTGAACTTCTGCAGAATTTTCCCTTGATACATAGGAATTTTAGAACAAATAGTGAAGAGATTAATAAAATGAAGTTCCAGTCAATTGTATTTATTGAGAACAAATATCGCTCGATACAGATATGCGAATCAACATTACAATGAAATTAAAAATCAATCATTAATCGCATAAGAAGCAGCAAGATGCACAGAAAACGATGGTCGCACTGAAGACGGTGGCATTCAAGTGGACGCTGGAAACGCAGTCTTCGAAAGAGTCACATGGTATGGCGACTTTCGTCCGCTTTCCTATCGTCTGTCTCCGTCATTGCTCCATTGCTCTCAATGGACAGGCCACAAATTGGAATCACCGATTCAATACATTTCCTCTTCTTTGAGCCTTTTCAGCGATAACTCTGGGGTTAATCGCAAAATCGTTGACACAACTGACCGAAACTGTATCGTTGCAGATGTTCGACGTAAGAGGGCCTTCCTCGAAATGACATCTCAGTATTGGCATGCAAGGGAAAAGTCGGAGAAATTTAACACATTGGCAGTAAAAATTTAGAAAGATACACAGCTCTTCAAGCTCATCTATCTAAGAAATTACCAATCTTTCCTTTATTAAACTTCATAGGAACGACACTCCTACTTCAACATCCTTCGTTTGTTCAGTTTTCTCCGCGGAATCGTGATGAGAATGATGAAAAATGCATCCAAATCATTTGTCTTTTGCTTTCTGATGGAATTTGTGTGATTTCAGTCTACTTTCGGGGTGATTGAATAAAAACTGATGAACTTTTCATTCCGTCAACATGCACGTGACATTCCGATTTTATGAAAGCGCTGCCAAATGTCGTTCGTTCAAAAATAACCGGTTTAACTCCGGAGTTTACACGGACGCTGGAGTCAACTCCGGAGTTAACTCCAGAGTAAACTTCGGAGTTGCGACGTTCACATCAGATGTTTTCGTTTAAGCTCGTTCTCCGCGAATACGGCGGGCAAGTTGGATGTCCTTGGGCATGATGGTCACCCGCTTAGCGTGGATGGCGCACAAGTTGGTGTCCTCGAAGAGACCGACCAAGTAAGCTTCAGATGCTTCTTGGAGGGCAGAGACAGCGGAGCTCTGGAATCGCAGATCGGTCTTGAAGTCCTGTGCGATTTCACGGACAAGTCGCTGGAAGGGCAACTTGCGGATCAAGAGTTCAGTGCTCTTCTGGTACCTTCTGATTTCCCGAAGGGCGACAGTTCCGGGCCTGTAACGATGTGGTTTCTTCACACCGCCGGTGGCTGGGGCGCTCTTGCGGGCAGCCTTAGTGGCCAACTGCTTACGTGGGGCTTTGCCGCCAGTGGATTTTCGTGCAGTTTGCTTGGTACGTGCCATCTCAACTTCGTTCTGATGTATGATCTCTGGATGGTCATCACAGAATTAGAATGATTAACAAGAACATGATTGGCGAGAGCACTCGAACCATATTGAATATATTGACTTTACTTTAGAAGCTCCAACAAATAATACTTTGAACTTCTTGGATATTAGTATCTCTGTTTCGGACACTGTAGATTATACTTGGTACAAAAAAGCTTGCCATTCTGGCATTTGTTTGAAGGCTAGCAGTTGGGTGCCTTCTTTTGTTAAGAGTAATTTTGTTAAGAATAGTTTTAGGTATGTTAACGATAGGTGCTCGAATGATGCTAACCTTAAAGAAAGTGATAGCAAACTCAATACTGTTTTGATTAGTAATGGATTCAAATCTATTAGCAGGCCTACTTGCAAAGCTAAAATCACCAAAAATACAGATAGTAAGACTAAAGATAATTCGGTCTTCCTAAAATTAAATTGTGTTAATGATCGTTGTTCTCGTAAACTGAAACACCCTAGTAAGAAGTTTAATCTACCTATCAAGATTGTCAATAAACCAGGAAAGCAATTCGAACTATAATAATTCCAAGCCATGCAGTTGCAATATTTGTAAGAGCCTACCCGGTAACATGAACTGTAGCATGCGTTATGTTGTTTATAGGTTTTCGTGCAACATTTGTAGCAAAACGTATATTGGTTCGACTAACCGCCCCTTCTTTACGCGCTACCATAAGCATCGCAGATCTATTACTAATCTCGACGGTTCGAGTGCTCTCGCCAATCATGTTCTTGTCAATCATTCTAATTCTTTGATGACCATTATTGATTTTACCAGTGATTTTCTTGACAGTCAGACCGATCCAGTACGCACTAGAATTTCTGAAGCAAACTGTATTGATTTCTTAAAGCCTGAATTGAATAGGAAACATGAGCTGATGAACATCAATCGTTGTATATAAAGACTGAAATTTATTATTCTTGCGTTCACCAGCTATACCCATGAGTATGTCTCTGTGAGACGAAACGTCGGGGTTTTTTCTCAGTCACTTACTTGTTTTTATTTTAACTACATTACCTCATCCTGCAATAAAAGAACAGGGAGCAGAATAACTTGTTTTAACATGGCTATATGAATAATTACCTCCCGTTAAAAGCAGTTAACAATATATGCAACTTTTGACAGAAGGATAATAAATTTGGCACAATACTTTCTTCGTGAGAGCTATTTTAAATTTGAATGTCTGCATCATTTTGGCTGATTACGCTACCGGTATATATTCAGTTCTAATTTATTTTACGGCATCAATTGTTGGTGAAATAAGGGTTAATGATTTTTTATTATGGATCCAAAACAAATAACATCACGACAAAAAGAACACATCGAGCCAAAACTTCTGCGCATCTTTGCGGAAAACGCAATAGAGCCAAACTTAAGCTCTACAGTAACTCACTCACCTTCAAGTAAAGTTTGATAAAAATCCATGCAATACTCTATCCAACACAGCATTCACAAGTTTGAAAATATGACCTATTCAGCGACATTTCAACTTTTCAAACACATTTTCCACAAGTTGTGGCTCGATGTGTGTTTGAAAAGTTGAAATGTCGCTGAATAGGTCATATTTTCAAACTTGTGAATGCTGTGTTGGATAGAGTATTGCATGGATTTTTATCAAACTTTACTTGAAGGTGAGTGAGGTACTGTAGAGCTTAAGTTTGGCTCTATTGTGTTTACCGCAAAGATGCGCAGAAGTTTTGGCTCGATGTGTTCTTTTTGTCGTGATGTTATTTGTTTTGACTCTATAGTAAAAAATCATTAAATATTCTATCTGTTGGCACAATTTTCCAAATGAATTTATAAATCAAAAACCAGTTCTTCATAGCCTCACTTGATCTCTATGTGAAAGACGTCAAGTGAATAAGACATCGAATGTTACGCTTAATAAAATCGGAAGATGATAAATAATGTTCAGCTACAACAGTGACGTAGTTAAATGTCCATGTTTCAGGCTTCAAGCTTGTCTTAGCGTTCATTACTTGTGAAGCTGGAAAGTAACATGAATAGTATGATAAAAAGGAAAAAAAGAAGTAAAAACACATGTAGACAGTTAAATAAGTTTGAGTAGAAATAAACGTTCCTTCTGACCACACAGGTCAGGTTTCAATAGGTGAATGGTGACGCTCTCCTGTATCGCTAATTGCAGGCTGCTTTTGGCTGTCGTGTGTACCGAAAAACAGTAGTTCTCGACTTGCAGTGCGCTTTCTTTCAAGATACATTCACATAAGTGTCGTGTAACGGCTGATTGGGGTGGCTGTTTTGATTTTGGGCGGATGTTGATAATTTCAGCACCACCAGATAAATTTCAGTGGCATGAAGATAATTGACAGCGAGCTGGAGAAAGAGGATTGTGAAGGAGGCCTTGTGGTCTAAGAAGTTTGCCTCATCTAACCGCACTAAGCACAACCTCAGTGACTTGCGGTTTTCTTAACTTTTTCTTTTTTTCCTTTTCTTACTCGTTACTTTCCTAGCATATCAGTAGTAGCACTTAACTCAATACTTCATATTGTTAGTCCAATATCTATGCTGCATTTCATTGACTGTGTGATTTGTGCTTTGATTTGTGACATGAATGTCTCATTCGCCTGACGATGGCTGGCTGTGCCGGTGGAAAGGCCTTGCCTGAATAGACAAACTTTATCGAACATCACGGTTTTTCGGCTTCTCTCAAATATGGATACAAGTCAATCTAGCCGATTATTTGGTAGAATAATAGTATCACTGTAAATTGGCGTCAAATTGCCAGATTTCTATGATTCGAATGTCGGGCTTTAAGAGAGTCTGGTGAATGCAACTGTGTGGAAAGCGACACGTCAATCACCCCCGCACCAGAATGACTGGCGGCAAAGTTGACGCTGTCCTTTCTCTATTAATGAAATACCGAAGTTGCTACCAAAGAGGACAATAGCATAGATATCAGATCTCTATGGTTGCTACGGCTGGTCTAGTGTTAGGCCTCAGCCACACTGCCAGCAAAGCAAGCACGAGCGTCCCGAGCGTCTCGAGCAAACGTAGGTTCGAAAGCTATTAATCGCTCCCGTTTGCTTTGCTCGCAGTGTGGCAGTCTACACCTGTTGCAATGATGACTTTATATTTGCTGCAAAACTCTTTGCTCGGAAACGCTTGGAAAAGCTCGCAGTGTGGCTGAGGCCTTACCCTTAGCAAAATGATAGCAATGATCGCTGGCCCCAGACGAGGGATTGTCGGCAGACTCAACAGCACCTGTTGACAAACGATTGCATTATTCACACAGTCTTGTCAGATGCCGGCTGCTATGAGCCTTGTCCGATAAATGGATCGAAAAGATTTCGCAGTCATTGAGAAGAAAAAGTCAAGCCACAGAATTTCACGCGCAGTCGCCTCACACGCTGAATAATCAAATTGATTGATCAATAAGGTTTTTAATCCCGGGATTAGTTAACAAGTATTCCGGGATTCGCTAACATCTGTTTTTAGACAGTTAAGCCGTATGAAGATGGAGTAACAAGGAAGTAGCAATGAAGATAAACGTATTTCAATGTTGCAAATTGCATTACTGTTATATTTGAAACTTCCTTTTTCATTATAATATTAGACTTAAACAATCAAGAATACAACAGACACGATAGTCTTATAATTACATATAACTTTGGATTACTTATTCATACATTTTATCATATACTAGAAATAATTTTATCGTATGTTTGTGCAGTATGCCAAAAATTTACTTTCATTGATGTTGATCAACGAATAAAATTGCTCAGGCAGTCGAGAGAAAGAAAGAGCATTATGCAAAACAAGCGTATTAATATTTAATGAATTTTTAAAGCGATTATTATACAATATCGATCTTTTATCAGACGTCACAAAAGTCGCGGTATTTGCATTTCGATCTGAAAATCACATACCACAGTTTCAACATTATGACTTGGAAAAGCACTGAAATAAGAGAAGCTATGAAATATTCTTCAAAAAAAAGATTCATCAGGAAAGTATGGATGCGAGACACTGTCTTTGCTTTCACAAAAATATGCTTCACAAGTATGGTTCAAATGTGATCAGTGACTCAAAAGGACAGATTAAGCCTGATTAATAACGAAATAAACTACAAGGAGTAGCGTGTACATCTCGGGATCATTGTAGTCCGTGAAGATAGTGCCGTGGTCCGGATCCGGACCGTGGTTCGGAGTTCGAGAACCTCTGCTCTATAGAATGCTTAGAGGAAGAAAACTGCTTTCCAATGTACCTCCTTTGTAGATTTTACTTCGGATAATTTATGACCGCCAGTGACGAACTAGAGTGGGCAACTCGATTCTTTATTAGCTTATTAGCTTACTGGGCCTACACAGCAGTTAGCCTATTACTTAGCATTCACAACGCATTTGCTACTGGTTTTCACATCATTTTCTGGCCATCGAAGAATTGCTTTTCCACTAATGACATGAAAGCTAAGCTTTCTCTTCTCAACACATTAGGCAGACTCAGCAGTAAAGCATCAATCCATACTTTTCCTGCAAACTCAGTGTAGACGAAGAATAAGCATTTATATCAGCATTTAGCAGAGCATCTGAAATAATCCGAATCTGTGAGACATATATGCTTTTATAACGTTCATCAACCATGACATGAAAAATAAAGAATGTATTTGAACAGGATAAGAAACCTACACCTACTTCGGCTTTCCCACATGGATTCTCCCTCCGAAAATATGAAAGCAGAACAGCCAAAATCTTCAAATTGCTTGTTTCATAGAATTTCATATTATATGTATAGAAAGTAGAATTGATGGCCACTCACATCCTGCAGCAAGTAGTTCTACTGACATCATTCCTTGTTCATGTCCCTAATTCTGCCACAGAGAATCGAAGACACGAAAATTAACTAGGCTGAGTAAATAAATATGGAAATTCAAACAATTTTCTCAAATCTCACCCTGTTTGAAATGCTGTGGAGGAGTGGCATTGATAGCTATGGCAATGAAAGTGATAGTGTGGATGTAGACTGGTGTGCTGAGCTTAAGTTTGGCTTTTTTTGGGTAATCGGTGCAGTAGCGCAGAATATTTTGGCTTTTTTGGATTTGAGTAACGAAATGTGGACTGATTTTGTGGATTTGAATTGCTGTGGAGGAGTGGCATTGATAGCTATGGTAATGAAAGTGATAGTGTGGATGTGGACTGTTGTGCTGAGCTTAAGTTTGGCTTTTTTGGGTAATCGGCTTCATTCTGTGTCTTTTTTGGTTTTTTTGGATCATTTTTGGCTCTTTTGGAAATGATCATTAACCCGGTTTCTGCCATAACAGTGAGACGTCGACTGAAAAGTGAGCACTTCATGAGCCGTAAGAGACCGTTAGGGATCGAATTGACCACCAACCACAAGAGTTAGAAGCTAAAGCGGTCGATAATCATTGCCACTGGCCTTCTCAATGGTATCAAGTTGTTTGGATTGATGAAGCGTCTGCATGTCTCCGAGGTCACAATGGCCGTTTGAGAGTTAGGATGAAGTCAGGTGATGCAATTCCTGATCATTTGACATTGCCTGAATCAAGGAGGTGAAAGATTGCATATTTGCGCTGCGATGTGGATGAATGGTCGAATTGAACTCCATTTCCAAAGGGGCAACATGATTTCGATGGATTTGTAAAGGTTTTGCAAAAAGGCAAATTTACTGCTCGGGTGATTTTCTGCAAATTTAGTGCGGGGTGAGTCTATTAATTCTTCCCGGAGATGGTCGTTCTCGACTTGAAGTTTTGTCAAGGCAAGAGAGGGAGAGTTTGGATCAAATAGTGATCAATCGCTTGATCGAAAGCATGCCTTTTCGGATTCGATTAAGTGATTGAACTTTCTGGTGAGGTTGCGAAATATATGTAAACACAGTATATGTAAACAGTGAACAATATATAAACAATATATGTAAACAGTGAACCTGCCACTGGCCCTATTAAGGGACAAATGGCTCTACAGAGCCACTGAACAACAATAGAAATTTTATTTCAACCTTTATTTTATTTATCTGTCAAATGTGTACCTATTATTGACGGAACTTCATTAAAGTGAGACAAAATTTAGGTGGTCCACTTTTTGTGATCATCACTGTATTTTGGGATACCATTGCGCAGCATACTGAAAATAATTCATGCATGAAAGGGTCAAACTATTTTTTCCAAAAAGGATGTGAGAAGAATATTCGGTATTTAAAGTCACATTCTTTTGCAGACTAAATGTCAACTCTGGATTCAATATTGAAAAAAGTTACTCTAATAATCTTACTAAGGCTAATAATACTCTTAATGAGGCTTACCGAATTGTTGAAATTACAGTATTTTACATTGGAATGATCAGATAGCTCCTGGAAACGAATGTCATTCGCTATTGAAATAGTAATGACCTCTTCAGTACATCTGTCAGGCAATGATCGGGAAAGTGTATGTAGCTCTATTCGATAATGTGAAATAATATCAATGGTGCAGTATTCAGAAAATATGTACTTCGTTTTGGGTTGCATGTGTACACCCGCATCTATTATTTCAAGGAATCACAGTGTAAATGAACAACGATGCAGAAGCTATTATATAGCAATTTAAGATCGAATCAAAAAGCACAGTATTATCAACAGGGGTTGGAAATTAATTAAAATTTAATTGGTTCAAATTTTTGCTGCCAATCAATTAATTTAATTGGATCACATGACCAATCAATTAATTGCAATTATCTTTTATCATTGCAAAATCTAGGTAGATCCTTCCACAAAATGATTGCATGATTGGCACTCGAATGATAAGTGCCTAGAAAGTTATTTCCATAGCACATTGGTCTACAAAGGTGCATTAAGCCACACATAGAAACAGAATTTACGTGTAATCACTTGCATGGATTTTCTGCATCAGTATGTTCGTTGAACTAATTTACATGACAAAGCATGAAAATGCACTGTAATAACAATATTAAGCGATGACTGATAATTAATATTTATGTTCTCCTCTATATACTCTACGAGCGCAATGTTTTCCGGTTCAAACACTGAAACACTCACTCTGACCATCGCGACGCGATAATAGCCTATATGTTTCATTACGTTTACCATAACTTGAATTTATCTAAGATAATTAGAATATATATTGCATTAGTTAAAGACCCTAAAATAAAGTATAGATGAATTCATAGATTATTGCAAACACGCTTCGGACTAGGCTTTACTCAAACTTCCCTTCGTTTTAAATGCGAGTAGGGCTCCAGAATAATATTATCGACTGTGTAGGCCTATATATAATATTGTATAGCTTACAATAATCGCTCAATAAATCGATTCTTTGACTTGTGAATAATCGCAATTAACTGGAATAATTGGCGACTGATCCAATCAATTAATAGAATTGAAGATGTTTCCTCAATCAATTAATTGCAATTTATTTTCGAATCATTAATCTTTTCCAGCCCTGATTATCAGTATATAAGTATAAGTGAGATGACATCTCAAAATGTGTTTTATCAAGCCGGTATTTGGACAGACTTTGGTTTCTTTTGCCACTTCTACCTGAGAACCGAAAAAAATTTTAGCGTTTAGATGTTCGCTCGAGCTGAGTAGGCTATATTCATCGTCAAGATGGCATTGTGATCTATCTCCACCACAGAATTGAATATTTTGTTTATCTGCTTCGGTTTGCTAGAAGTGTGATTAATACGAAATCGACGGCACATCGAGGAACTTATTAAGTTGGCAAAAAGGAATTCCTAATACCTTACAGAGATAGGAAAAAAGTCGTGCATCGCTTGCGCATTAATGTGAGTTCCAGCAAAATGCTTCGATTGCCAAAATTCCTTCAGATTCGAAGAATTCAGATCATTGTGCACAAGTTTTCTCCATAATGTTGGCCCTTCCGATCATTATTATAAAAAGTAGCAAGCGTACGAAAATTAGTTCACTTGATAATTTTACCATCGTTTTCTCACCATTCCTTACTGCATAGTGCATACATTGAATCGAATGTTAGCTAGACGATGTGTGTTTAGGTGTGTGCGAAGTGATATCACAGCACGCACGCATCACTCACTCGCTGGCTCTGGTGTCCTCTACGCTGACAGCTTATTGTTTTCCATTTCCAAAAGTAGGCGATACACGAATTATCCATTCGAGAAGGAGCAAGTTGTCTAATTCTGTGATGTGCCATTTCGATATTAAGGCTACATATGACCCTTTCTTTCTAGGAAACCGAAGCGCGCGCAATTGAATCTAATTCTGTGATCTCCACAGATCTCATCACGAGGAACTTCTAAGAACTCCTACAAGTCTATAGCGATAATTAAACCACCTCATGGTCTTCACAGAATTTATTCTTTGAGTTGTTATGTCGTCTAGTCATCACAGTTTGTAGATAAGCTCCATCAACAACATGCGAGAAAGCGAACTTTAGTTTCCAAATATGAGTTATCCCCGTGAGAATGTGAAAACTAGTTGTTGAATATAATTGTCTTCTAGCCATTGGCAAATTCTTGATGAACACAAAAGTATCGCTCTCCGTTCAATACAATTCTTTATTTGTGAAAAAACTGACTTTAAAAGAACCCGACCCGCTTTGTTCTGTAGTCAGTCTCAAGAGTGCGCTGGCTTGTAATTATTGCCTTGCTTGTTTTCTAATAAATGTCTCACTGATTTAAATCTTCTCCGATTTCAAACAAACAGAGTGTAAGCATTGTAATAAACAATGACATAATCAGGACATGAAGTCGAAATGCGGAATGAAATGCTAATCATTTGGAAAGCGTTCTTTTAGAGAGGTCGATAATGCAGACTGCTACTTACTCAGGAACCACAGACGTTCACTTAGCTTCATGTGATTAAAACTATATTCTTTCGTTACTAGAAGTGTTTTTAGCCTCACAGTGTTTACATTAACCGCCATTTCTATGGGATTTATTGATTTGAAATCCGATATTGCTAACTAATTTTTCATTTGTAGGGTAGTGGAAATATGTCTCCTATGCAAACTGCCGGGGGGGGGGGATTAGATTTGTAGTCCCTCACGGGATCAGAAAGTTAACTTTTCCTCCCGCACTTGAATTTTCCTATTTAAATGCCTGGACCATTCCATGTAATTCAGACTATCGAAGCTATGTAAAGAACTAAGAAATAACTACTACATATGTTTCAAAAAGTCCTTAAAACACTATATGGTTCTAAGAAGGGATGCAGAGTCAGAGTCGGAGTCCTATCAAATGATCCGGCTTATCAGTAGACCCAAAATATAATACTGCCGGAATAAAGCTTCTAAAAAGTGACCTACGATCTTGACTAAAGGCTGATGTTGTCGACACTAACATGTTATTAAGAACGAATCATGGAATGCTGTAGTGACTTATGAATACAATATTTTCTTCGCTAATTTTCAAACTTACTCAAATGCTAAGCATTAACCCTCAGAGACCTGAGGGGGGGTCCAGTGGACCCCGGAGCCACATTTTTCTATTTCAGTTTTTACGCTGACGATATATCAACCACGCAAGCCTATAAAAATCATCATTTCTGACAGTGAACCTGCATGTGTTATTTCATTTCAATTGAATCAGTAGAAGTATGCCAGATAGGCCGAGGGGGTCTACTGGACCCCTCCTCAGGTCTCAGATGGCGTAGAAATTCCATCACAAAATTTTTGTAATTAGATGAAAAATGATTTCGAACATGTACACGATGGTGTATAAAGAGTGAAAGTCATTTATTCATTGCTTGCATCATGCTCGTAGATGTACAATGTGTTGGAAGATCGCAAAATGTGAATATTTTGCTTTCGCACATGATCTCGCGTGACTGGTTGGCCTATATGAACAACTCGACATAGATCGATGTCCAAAATGAAAGCTATCATTATATTCATAGTTGAGCACCAAAAACTGATTGATGACAAACTTTTCACAGCGGTAATGATAAGCTTGAGATCTCCACAGCTGTTTTTGGTTCCAGAAGTACATCAATTTTGACTCATTTTAGGTCTATTTCTGATAGCTTTGGATAAATTTGAAGGAATGTACACATGGAAAGGATTAGCTGCATGAATTAAATCAATTTCATCAAAATCAACTAAGTAGTATATAGTGTGACATCCGGCGCGACGCTTCGCTTCGCTTTGCTTCGCTTCGCTTGCGCCGGATGTCACACTTTTGCGGTTTTTTTTCAAAAAATCAAAAAAATCAAAATTTCAAAAATTTAGGTAGACTTCAAATTTCACGTGGCCGAAGGCCGAAGGGCGAAAATTTAAGCGTTTTTAAAAATACCCAATTTTCAAATTTTTCAAAATCTCAAAATTTGAGAATTACAATTTTCACCCTTAAAATCATGACCGTTCCAGGACACCGAAAAAATCAGAAAAGTTAAGAATCTCAAATTTGAGAATTACAATTTTCTCGCTTAAATCATGACCGTTCCAGGACACCGAAAATCATAAAAGTTAAGATTTTCAAATTCATGAATTTTATCCATCTTTCAGGTTTTTAAAATATATCATGTGACTAATAATATTTCTTTAAAAATGGAAGAAACAAAAGTGGATGAAACAAAAGTGGAAGAAACCGCAAGAATATATCCTTCGTTATCATATGAACGTAGTTCTACTTTAATGGACATTGAAAAGATTAACATTGAAAAAATGAATAAAGAAAAACACAAAGATAGAGTAAGGTATATGAAAGATAAGGAATCTCAATTATTATTAAGATTAGAGCATTATAAAAAATTAAGAAAGAGATGGAGTAAAGTTAAGAATGTAACACAAGGAATTGGCATATTCTTAACAATAAGTTTAGGTGCTTTAATTGTTATATCTTCAGGTGTTTTAGTAATTCCAGTAGTTGCTACAGCTTTAACAGGTACGGGTGTTTTTGCAACTTCACTTGTTACAATGTTAGATAAATCTTTAATAACTAAGAAACGAAAATCATTAAAAACTAAGCATTTACATATTAAAGAAGTCTATGATAAACTACATTACTACTTTCAAAGAGTATGTGATGATAATGTTATTACGTTAGATGAGATTGAAAAATTTGATCAAATAGCTAATGAAGTAAATCAAACCTTTCAATTACAGTCCGAAACAGTTGATGATAAGAATAGACAGGATGGTAAAATTTCTAGTGATGGTAAAACTTTTACTGGTGGTAAAATTTCTAATGAAGAAAATGATAAAATTTTTTTAGAAGAGCTAAAAACTTTAAGCGAAAATTTAAGCAAAACTTTATTAAACAAAACTTTATTAAACAAAACTTAAAAAGAGAAAACTTTAAACGAAAAGATGTCAAACAACAAAGCAATAAAAAAATAATTTGTTCAGTAAAATGTTTTTGCTGTATTCCAAT
>CAJQUW010013129.1:0-58856 GCA_907163375.1 Prostheceraeus crozeri
CTCATGCATCGTAAAGTCAGAGTCATTTACACCCACTACAGGTTCTAGCTGATGCTGAGGCAACGTATCAGTTACAGCCTGACAGATCAGATCGATTTCGATGATGCATTTTCCTCCACCCGTCTTCAAGCGTTCTCGTTTCTTTTTTGTGAATCTCTCCTTAGCGCGAGATTTCAAATCGCACCAAAGAACTTGCAGCTGCTTCAATGTCCTACTGTTAGAACTAATATAGGAATATAGGAAAATAATATAGAAAAGTGATATAGGAATTTCCTCCCATGCGTTCTCTTTCTTCTCTATTGACTTCTCATCGTTCTTTTTTAACTGTACACTGTAAATCGCTCAATACCAATCACATATAAAGGATGCATACCAAAATACTTTTTTGGTGTATTTCTATATTCTCTTGGTATATATTTGTATACTTTTTGTATGTTATTTCAAATGTGGTATGCTTTACATACTAAAGCCATACCAGCACAATGTTAAAATAAAGCATCAATCATGTCTGAAATATGCTGATTTAAGGCCTTTTGTCAATAAAGATCACACTAATGTTACTACTGTTCTGTAAGTGGTGAGATAATGACATTCAATAGTGAAACTTACAGTACTGAATTCGATTTTAAAACACGTAGGTCTAAGGCATTTCATCAATAATCAATAAGTATTCAACCATCAACAATTATGCATTATGTAATTTTGAAATTAGGCATATTTATTATCAATCCGAAATAAAAACACATTATAATTCATGAACGCAAAAATAGTTATGTTTGAGATATATAAGTCAACATGATTGCACGAAAATATCGTTTGAATGAATTGATTGGTTCATAAAGTAGAGCTGAGTGACCAGATGCCTCGTAGATGTCACGTGCTGCGGCAATGCATATCATATGTTGCTACTAGGTTGAGAAACTCCAATTTACTACCGACTCGAGTAGATAGTAACTACGACCGACTTAAATTTTGCTACGTCGTAACTTACGACCGAGTTGAGCAACCCACATTTCTATTAAAATAGAGCAATAGATATTCCTCTTCGATATTTCTTTTATTGTTTATTATCGACTTCGACTATCAAATGGTCTGGCGAATGATTGATGGTCAGTTCATTTAGAGACATCGATGTCAGTCTCTGTCCTAAAGACGCGATTTGAAGTGGTCGTGAAATATTGGCAGTGTATTAATCTATTTTGATAGAAACATTTACATCGTGGAATCACAGAATTAGATTGTTTAATCGTATCACTTTGCTAGAAGTGCAAACTAATTCAAAGTGATGGCTCATGCAGGAACTTACTAAGTGGGCGAAAAGAAATTTTTAATACATTACAGAGATAACAAAACTGTCGTGCGTCGCTTGCGGATTGCTCTGAATTCCTTCAAAATGCTCCAATCGCCACAACTCCTTCAGATTCGAAGAATTCAGATCATTGCGCAAAAGTTCTCTCGATAATGTTGGATCCTCCGATCATTTAAAAAAAGTTAGCAGGCGCATGAAAAAACGTTCACAAACTTCTCTGTAGAACTTGGCATATTCTGTCTCTTTGCTGTGTGATCCGGTTGATAACAGTCACTGAAACTTCGCACAATTTGGCGTGTTCAGTGTTGAACTGGCTGCTCATTGTTCGATTGCTATGGTATTACAACAGCAGATTGTGAACATTTCTGTTTTCGTTTAAAATGTCCAATCACAGAATTAGCATTGTTAATCGTGTCACTTTGCTATAAGTGCCAACTGATTCAAAACATTGCACATGAAGAACTTTTTAAGTGGGCAAAAGAATTTCTTAATACATTGCATAGATAGAAAAATAGTCCTTAGCGTCGCTATGAGGCGTATATGCTCCTGATTTCCTTTAAAAAGCTCCGATCGCCACGATTCTCTTCAGCTTCGAAGAATTCAGATCATTGCGCAAAAGGTTTTCTCGTATAATGTTGGCAGTCCGATCAATCTTAAAAAAGTTAGCAGGCGCACGAAAAAACGTTCTCCAAACTTCTCTGTAGATTTTGACAATCGACGTGTCTCTTTGCTGTTGATCTGGTTGATAATTGTCACTGAAAATTCAACAATTTTAACGTGTTTAATGTTAAACTAAAAGCTGCTCATTGTTTCATTTCTATGGTAGTATGTCAGCAGATTGGCCATTTCATTTACGGTAAATGTTCCAATCACACAGATTAGATTGTTTATCGTGTCGATCACTTTGCTATAAGGCTGCAAACTGATTCAAAACAATGGCACATGAAGGAAACTTATTAAGTGGCAAAAAGAATTTCTTAATACATTGCAGAGATAGGAAAAATAGTCTTTTGCGTCGCATTGCGGATTGCTCTGAATTCCTTTAAAATGCTCCCGATCGCCTCGATTCCTTCTATTTCGAAGAATTCAGATCATGCGCAAAAGTTTCTCGATAATGTTTGGGCATCCAAAAAAGATCATTATTAAAAAAAAGGTAGCAGGCGCACAAAAAAAAACGTTTTCACAAACTTCTCTGAGAATTTACATCGACTGTGTCTCTTTGCTGTGGATCTGGTTGATAACTGTCACTAGAAACTTCAGACCCAATTTTACGTGTTTTATGTTAAAAACTGGCTGCTCAATGTTCGATTCTAATGGTATTATGGCAGCAGATTGTCCATTCATTAACGTTACATGTTCCAACACAGGAATTAGATTGTTTTTAATCGTGTCACTTTGCTAGTAGTCAAACTGATTCAAATACAATGGCACAGGAGGAACTTATTAAGTGGCAAAAAGAATTTTCCTTAATACATTGCGAGATAGGAAAAATAGCCTTGCCGTCGCTGCGGATTGCTCTGAAGTCCTTTAAAATGCTCCGATCGCCAACGATTCCTTCAGATTCGAAGATTCAGATCATTGCGCAAAGTTTTCTCGATAAGGTTGGGCATCCGATCATTCTTAAAAAAGTTAGCAGGCGCACGAAAATACCGTTCACAAACTTCTCTGTAGAATTTGACTCGACGGTGTCCCTTTGCGGTGGATCTGGTTGATAACTGTCACTGAAACTTCAGACAATGTACGTGTTTAATGTTAACTGGCTGCTCATTGTCGATTTCAGGTATTATTCAAGATTGTGCCATTTCATTAACGTTACATGTTTCAATGTTTCCTTTCTAGTCAAACAGAAGAAGAGACGACCGGTCTAATTCTGTGGTTCCAATATTTCCCTTCTAGTTAAACGGAAGAAGAGACGACCTGTCTAATTCTGTGGTGGGGCGTATATTTTGGGTTAATACTATCCTTAATTGAACACTGTTCCTCTTTGTTTTGCAGCACTGTCATACGACAATATTCACTCGATAAAATACGAGCACAACACCGTGCTCGCAAATTTATTTGTCATATTTACTGTGACTGCTCAGCCCTTCTTGATTTGCACTCCTGCCAAATAGATGCAGTTGTCCACTTCCTGCGGGCGATACAGAGGAACGAAAGCCACCCTCTTTACCATTTATATCCTCCTACTTCAATTCTACTACTACTATTTAATGTCATTCTTCTCAATTTTTCAAATGATGATCCTCATGTAGTCCGATGAATACAAACCACTTTTCTGTTTGAAGCCAACTAAACTTCAGTTGTGGTATAACTCAATAAAGATGAACGCCTGTGATAGATAGTCATCAGCTTAGAATCAATGAGGGTCAAAAGATAATGAATGTGCTAAACGACTTTCATTAATCACACCATTTGTATATTGACCTTTGGATTCATTTCACTGCATGCTGTAAATTAAATCGCAAAGTCCAGTTTGACTTTGAGTCATTAGATCTGAAATTCGTCAATACAAAGTTGACAGTCAAACGATTGACTGTGCAAGGAGGCTTATCTTATTCAATATCAGATTTCAAAATAGTAACTTAGAACATAGAAATCTGATGACAAAGTCGAGTGCAAAAAATGTGAAAAGCACGTGTCTTAATTATATGTTCAAGACAGGGATGCGGAGTCCTATCATTTTGATAGAACTCCGACTCCGACTCCAGGGGGGTTGATAGGACTCCAGCTTTTGATAGGACTCCGACTCCGACTCCGGGTGGCAAGTATATATAGCCTAGTTTTTTGAAAAAAAACTGGTAACATGCATCATTGATCAATATCGGCTTACATCAACCTATATTTAGTGATCAATTCTGAATCAATTATCAATCACTTTCGATGATAGTTGATCAAATGTAGTTTTCAGTTGGGTGCATACTACTTGGCTCCTCCCATCTTCTTGATGTGTGCTCACATGGTTTTTCTCCAATCTCCACCAAGCAGGAAAATCCTCATCCTTCTCCAAAAAATATGGGTATTTGCACTTTCGATTTTAATATGCGCTTTGGAGGAGCCATCACACAAGATTAACGTCAGGGTAAGAGGCAATGTTCTCAAACAAACTAGTATTTCGTTTTTGTTTGTGACATGACCTTTGGTGTGTAGGTGTGATCGAGGCTAGAAAGGCTTGTCTTCTCTACTAAATCGCCGAGTGAAAAGACAATCCTTTTTTCACTTTCATGGTTCATTCCCTTAACTGTTACAAGCTTTGCATGCAGCAGTGTCTCTGTACTTTTGTTTAACGGAGAAAGTTGACATCAAGACAGTGACAGCCAAATGTACGAGGATAAATAATTTGTTTGCATTATGTTTCTGGTCTGGTTATAGGCCGAAGTCCGGAGTCCTATAATTTGATAGGACTCCGGGACTCCTGGACTCCGACTCCGCATCCCTGGTTCAAGATACTTGCTTTGGACATAAAATTTGATAGCTAAAGTTGTTATTTTTCGCAGTCTGCGGAACTATAAGTCAAGGGGCTTCATAATAAGTAATTACAATGCTGTTGAATTTTTATTTGTTGAACTTTGTTTATCAATACTATCTTTTGTCACTTAATCGACGCGTCTTTCCACCGCCCCCTTAACTGATACATCAGAATACATGATAAATGGACGCAATGCATTTGATAACATGCACATAGTTTCATTACAACATCAGAAAATAATAAATTGATTTCATTATTACAGCTATGAAACTTATGTATCCAGAGAAAAGTGTGCAGAAGTCTGTGATTCACTTTACAGTTTGTCACAAAATATCCCACAACCGACGCACATAAACTTGAATTCTGTCAACAATCTGAGAATGCTGCAAACAAATCGAACTTGACGAAGAGCAACATTTCAGATGTTCGTTATCGAAAGGCTGTTTATTTCCATCTTGCAGATGACATTCAAATAAGAAAAATTGTATAATTGTAGGAATGGCCCTTAAACGACGCATGTCGCTTAAGGGACACATTTGCCGATAGTTAAGCATAAACTCTTACTTTCTCCGAGAGGTGTTTTGCAGAGCTGACTCACGATAAAGGATCTCAATAACCCTGAAAGTCTCAGTGCTGTGATTGACAGAACAGTAAAAATGCTATTTTAAAGCATTCGTGTATTAGGTTTGATAATATGAGCAAGATCCGCTTATTGAAGATCTTGGGATTTGCGGCTATCATAGATTCGGGATTGCAAATCGTCGATACAATTCGCATCAAGATTGATAAGACTTGCATTTGACAATATTCTAGTTTAAGTGCAAATTGATGGCAACACGTTAAGAGAAGCAAGGAAAATGACGAGTTCGTAATCCCAAATCTTGATGATCACTAAAGCAGGGACTCGTGAAGTCGAAACCCGAAATAAGATAAGAATAATAATAAGCATAATCCCAGAATTCGGGACTATAGGCTGCTTCCCGGGATTGATAAAATGTATGATCACCAGCCACAGTTACGGGAAAATGATAAAATATGCAAAATATTGAGTCCGTGAAATTAGGCTTTCTCCATACTAGTACTTGTACATGAAGTACAAGTACGTACTAGCAGTTGGGTTGCCAAAGGTGTTAGGACAATTGGTCTAAACACAACTGGTCCAACGGATGATCAGCCTAAATTTTTAAAAAGTTTAATGTGATTGTTTCTGTTGTTCAAATTATTATATTGTAAATTTTTCCACTCCTAAATCTGTTTTCCAAGTTGTGTGATGATGTAACTCGACATGTCAGGTTAATGAATTAAATAGGAAATTTCAATGCAAAATGATCGTTAACGAGTATAATTGCCCAATATGATAAGTTTCATTCACAGCATTTCCTGTCAAATTCGCACAGGTGGCCAACGACCAGTTGTGCTCAGACCAATCGTCAGGTCACCTTGCCAAAGTCACGCTGATTTGATTGCTTACCGGTGAACAATGATTTGGTTTCTTCATGGTTCTAAGATGCAGCTTGGCAAAATTTTCCACTGTCCTGGTGCTAGTTATATTGGTGCCATGTTCATCAAGGAATCATTGTACCATGATGGAGTCTAAAAAAAGTCTGTTGAAAGTAAGTGGACAATGGATTTGTCAGGTAGGCTATCTTGGGCGCCAATATTGTGCGCTGTATCCCCAGGATTGAACTAATATTAGCGCCATCATGCTGTCATCACAGCACAAAATATTCCCTCAATCTGTATACCCTAACTGTCCAGGACTGTAAAAGTAGAGCAAGGTACGTAAATCAGAGTGTAATTAAATGTGGATCTAGCTACTGTTCAGCTGCTTGTGTAAATTAAGGGCAATGTATAGGCCTTCTGCAACCTACTGGATGGGACCTACTGCTGTGCAGGATTGTAGGTAAAATAGCAGGCTAAAGTTCAAATAAAATTGAAAACGGAAACGGATTTTTCACACATACTAATATTGTGTCCCTTAACTGACGCACCGTGTCCCTTAACCGATGCAGGGAAATTCCTAGTTTTTTATATTTCAATATACAGTACATTCAAAAGTTGTGCTCAGGCAGTGGAAGACAGTGAATGAAACATCGTTTTTGGTTCTGCTCTT
This sequence comes from Prostheceraeus crozeri, assembly GCA_907163375.1. Taxonomy (NCBI): domain Eukaryota; kingdom Metazoa; phylum Platyhelminthes; order Polycladida; family Euryleptidae; genus Prostheceraeus; species Prostheceraeus crozeri. The sequence continues at coordinate 6,889 of CAJQUW010013129.1, forward strand.
CGGTGACAGAACATTGCTAGATAGCCACTTTACTTTGAATACATACTTAAACAATTTTGCGATTCAAAATCTCTGAGACAGAATTTGCGGATGAAAATTACACTTTATTGAATTTTATCCAGTTATCGGGCGTTTCGATTTGTCACTGCTGTTCTTTTGCACATCTGCTGCTAAGGAGGGGAAAATTCCGGAAACTTCCGGCAACTTCTTTTACTCGATTTTTGTCTTGTGGTGAATAAACACATGAAAGAGTAACTGCATGCTTTGAAGAACTGATTAATCCAATGGTTACAGTAGCATTGCATTTGTACACTTGCGTATTGGAGAACGCCATCAGTCCTCATTAGGACTACTTCAATTAATAATTTAAATTAGTAAGCATTATATTCTATTATAAATGGCTGCTGGGATGATTTTCATCATCGTATGAGAATTGAAATATGACACTGAATATTTCAAATTTCAAACGTGTGACACTTCATAAAGTGTAATATTCTTCTGCAAATCACTTCTGCTACAGTTTTCGCTTTGTATTAAAATATGCTGTAATTACATTTATTTAGAAAATAATTGATGTCATGATGATGACTTCATAAAATGAGCATAAGTAAGCCTATGCCACTTATCAACCTCCTCAAATTCTCTCAAAATACTTTTTTGTTAGGATTATTTGTAAAGCTGATTTAGTCATGCATTAATTCTAATTCCCTTGAATTGTTGAATCCAAACAGTCTCATATTCAAGTTTATCATAGCGCCATGTTTACACACGTCACGTGGGTGTGTATGTACATAACATTTAAATAAAATTAATAATAGAAGCATTCAAGCAAATGAAGTCTAATAATAGCTATTTTAATGTTCTAGTAAGTAAAGATACAAATTGGATTATTCTACACATTATCGCAAGTATCATCGATATTGGACCGTTTCAGTGGCTTTGCGGGAGAACTTGAATCAAACCTAAGCAACTTAACACAGCACAAAAGAAAAAGAGAGTTTGATAAATGAAACTCGACCACATGGAGCACTATAAAATAAAAAATGTACGATTTTACATGACTTAAAGGTGATGCAACAAAATTGCAGGGCCGGTTACGTAAAAATGCAGTGTCGGTCGGTGATGTCAAATTACATGTTCGACTCAGTAATCCTGCCTACTTTTAACGTTTCTTTACTTAATTCCTCAATCGCGTAAGTGTCACAAAAAAGGTAGCTGTTCAGAGCAGACATAACAGCCAAATATCAGACAAGATTGTCTACTTTTTTAATTTTGTTCCATATATGATGTGCCTATAAAAACCCTTCATTTCAATTTGAGACAATTTTATTCAGACACCCTTTATCCCAACTTTTATATTTCACTTCTCCATCCCACAATTCGATATTCAGTTCTGTTGCCATGATAGTGATTGCTCTCTTCTTACTATGACTTCAGTGAAGTATGCACACCCTTAAATTGTAAAAATTGTAGTTGCATTATTTTTGATAGATTTTACTGATCAGCAACGATAATATCACAAAAACAAAATCTCTGATTTGGCCGCAGCGAGCGTGCGCGTTAAATAGGAAATCTCCGACTATGTCATACAATGAAACCCCTTGTATCAAAGGTTCAGTTCTTTACGGAGATTATGTTCCTGAGATCCAAAAAATGATCAATTTTCATAAAGGTACACATCTCTGCTTCGAAAATTGTTAATCAACTTCAAATATATATTTGACAGTCTCTTTTAATTAAATCATGAAAAGTAAATTAGGAAGCTGATGAACATTGATAAATGTGAGTAGTATATTTTGTTTCAGAGGAGGCTTGCCAGTGTAGTATTTTAAGTATAGATAACTACTGATTTTATCTCAATTATGGAATTTATGCATATGAAGTACGCCTATATTCGTATGCATTACTGATTAATGAATATATTCATTTGACAATGAACTAAGAGGAAGACTAAATTTCCTCTTATCTGATAATTTGTAGCATTTTTGACGAATCGAATCAAAATCAGGCTACCTAAAATTTATAGCGAATTCGATTCAGTGCTTTATGTTCATTATCTTCTTCAGTAAAATAGGCTGCTTTGATAGCCATGTTAGATAACAGTAATGTTTATCAATAGTTCTATGAATACATAAAATTCTTCAATATATTTTTTATCTACCAACTACATGTACAATATCATATAGGCCTACATAAAATTTTCGGCAACATGGATCAAATGTAGCTTTTCCGGGCAATTTGGGGTCATAGATTTTGAATCTGGACTCAGTATTCTCCCATCACGTCAGATTTTTTGCCACAGATTGACATCGTTTTCGGGTCGAGGATTCCCCTGCAGTGTGAAATTACGTATGTAGTCATATTATCAAAGAAATATATCTATGAAATGCAGCATTCTATCCTATGAAAATATAATTTTGAGTTTACCTAGAAGTGAGTATTTGAATGGATGTCTCAAAAATCAAATCAAAAAAGAGATATATAAAGAAGCGAGAAATCGCATGGACGCCACAAAGAAGAAAGCAACAAGAATCGTACTTGCCATGATACTGGGTTTCAAAAAAATGCTTTTTATCCATCATATATTAAATATCTTTTAAACATGTTTTTGATTTTTATATATTTGACGAGTACTTAAGGTGAATTAAGTTAATATCTTCCCTACAAGACTTTATGAATTGAAGGAAAGCACAATGTAATACTAATAAGCCAAAAAGACTTCTTTAATTTGGGAGACATTTTAGTAAGAATGCAGCATTTAGTTAGCTTTTAGCAGTGTTCAACTTTCTGTTAGTAGCATGCATGTTAAGTTTGATTATCAATGAGAGTGGCATTTTATTGTTTATTTCAGAATGCTTATCATTTCTTTTTTCAATTCATTTTGACATAAAGGTTCACCTTTGAAGTAATAAATAATTCAGCCAGATTAACTCAAATAAAAGAAAAAGCGGAAAGAAATAAATGATGATTATTATAGAGATAATGATAGAAAATACCAATTGACAGTTGAAAAATGTATTACAGACTATGTCGAAAAAAAGAAAACAAAGCTGACAAAACAACCAAATTGAATGGAAACAAATCATAGTAAAAGCAGTTCTTGATGATTAGGGAGATTCACTCAACGCACGTCACTTACTCAGTACACTATATATCAATGAAAGCACACAATGTCATTTTCATCAGCGGAATTAATTAACTGCTGTTACACATAATCTTCATGAGTTTGGTAACCTAGTCATGGTAATGCTAGTGATAATCAGCAATTCTCATACGATGATGAAAGTCATCCCAGTAGCCATTTATAATAGAATATAATGCTTACTAATTTAAATTATTAATTAAAGTAGTCCTAATGAGGACTGATGGCGTTCTCCAATCCGCAAGTGTACAAAGGCTGCTGTAACCATTGGAATAATCAGTTCTTAAAAGAACTCAATTTAGCTTTCTCGTGGCAACGAATTAAAATTGATCAGCTTTGGCCCAATATCTGGTAAAAATGGAAATCTTAAGACTTGTACTACTACTCATTCTTGCTGTTAATATACTAATACCATAGATTCCAAACACTGCCGTATACACGTTCAAAACAGACGTCTAATATAGCTACTGTACCGACTACAGATGCCGATAGTGGAAATAGAATAAGACAATGGTCACCATAGGTTAAGGAAATTAAAAATGGATATTATAAAACAACAGGAAACCGATGAATAAAAATTGGAAAAGTGGAGGTAAAATATGGAAATACAACGATGCTACCACCGATTATAAGTGAACCACCCATGTATCCACTTAAGCCAATCAACTATCAAAATAAGGCAGTCGATTGTCCAAATAGTTCACCCATGTATCAGAATAGAGCACCGAAGTGTCATACTACACCACCCAAGTGTAAATAAGTTCAGTCAAGTATCAAATAAATGCAATGTATGCTTCTTAGTGTTTATTCCTACTAATATCTATGTCCATAGGTTTATGAGGATATTCAAAGCATGTTTAATTAATGAATTACCATGAAAAAGGTGAAATATGATTAGGAGAAATTACTGAATCATTCAGATTTTCAGAGTTATTCGCCGAATATTCATACATCAAGCTATGTTATTTAACTCATCAATTAACATCTATAGTAAAATTTGAGGAAAAAATATCATCTCATCCAGATCCGATACATATACTGAAAAATCAGGCCACAAGAAAGCACTGTAGGCCTACTCACATCAAAATGTCAGCTTTTGAAGACAATCAGGAATATGTCTCTGCGAGTGAGCAAACCAGTGAGCCGCTTTAGATGCAGTTATGACACTAACAGCCTGTTCTACCAGCTGTGTCAATGTAGCCAGACGCATGTCATGTGTTTGAGTCAGCAAGTCTTGCCGCACTTCCTCCAAACTATTTTTTGACATCATAGTAAAATAAATCCATAATACTTGAAACTTTTTCGTATTTTTGTATTTTTCTTTCAGAGTGCCGTCGGGTTTCATGAATTTTGAAACCCGACTCTGACTGAAAGTCAACCCGAGGTTGGGTTAGGTCCAGAAATTCTACCCGAACCCGAAAAGAAAATACCTGAACTGCATTTCATGGTTGACACTTAACAGCAGCATGGAGAGCATAAGATAGAATGCTCACTCCTTTTTACACTGATTGTGTGTGAGTTTCTTATGTATCCAGTTCATGATTTCCGGAATTTCAGGAATTTACATGAAAAGGCATCGATTATTGAAACAGGGAACCATCCAAGCACTTCTAAAGATTTTGGCCGTCCACCAGCTTTCACTTTCGTTCCAAACATCTCTTTGCACGCTGCTGTCATTATCTACCCCAGGAAGCTCTCAGTCGTCGATAATTTAAATTTATATGACAACATTTAGTTATTTTTGAAATCAAATTATAGTACACAAGGTTGAGAAGTTGTGTGAAAGTCGTTTTAAAACATATATGATACAATTTCGATAAAAAGCGACACATCAGTAAATCTAAAAGTGAATATACACGCAAGAAATAATAATTCCCCTTGTTATTTTATCAGAACAATGCAAAAAAGGCAAAAATATTGATAAAATCAATTGAGTACCAATACACTACATGTAAGAGTGATATTGCATCAAGCTTTCTGAGAAAAATTATACATATTCTGGCAGATTTCCAAAATTTGTGTGTTCAAAACAGAAAAACCCCGAACTCGGGCTTTCTCGGGTTTGTGATAAAAGAGTTAATCCAACCCGACCTCAAAATTGTCCTACCATAACCCGACCCGAACCCGTACATTCAGGTATACGATCGCTCATTTTTATAACCATTTAATTTGTAAATATATTTTATTTTCGGTTTCGAGAAGTAAGACACTGGCAGCCTCAACATTTCAATAATACTTAGAGTCTAATGATTTCAGTGGTCTTATTCATTCTAATTCAAATACGGCGTACTTTCGATGTTACTTCATATGCAAATTTATTCCGATATTTCATTGATGATACGAGCGTAATTCAATTTCAACTTCTCACGCACATGATTTCTCAATGCACCTAGATGATTTTAATGAATAAATTCATTTTTGATTTTTATAATGATTTGTTGCTTAAGCTGACTCGACAGGAAACCCAACTTCTATCACTCATAGCTAGGCAGTTCATGATTGTTTATGCTTGCAGTGTTCTACGCAATAACAAACTCGGTTTACTCCTAATGAGGTTTATTCGAATCAATTTTTTCTGCTTTGACAAACGTTTTCGGGCTACAATCCAGAGAGATCTACTTGATTTTCAAATATTGTATGTATGACCTGCCGGTTTACCGAATAATGTCATTTCTTTCTTAAGAAATATTGATCAAAGGCCGGGATATAAGAATGAGCAAATTGTGAATTTAGAGGTTGCATTTATGCGTGTTTATCAAGTGTAAAAGAGGGTGTGATATGTCATGTATATCTATCATCACAATCTATATCTGCGCATTATTCACTTAGATGCTTTTCTAATTCGCTAATTCATAATCTGTAAAAAGATTATGCAATCAAGTCCTGCTACTAAGAAGTTAATCCTATCCACACTGAAATCTGCAGTGCCCTGCGAATCCGGGGAAGGAGTCCATTCGGCCCCATCTTATTTCCTGGTGTCTCTCATTATTATGTTCATGCGAATTACTATGTTGAAATTGTAGTCAATATATCTGACGCATGCACTTTCCAAGACGGGTATTCCTTTGCCCAAACTCATTCCTCATCTTTATATGAACAGCACAATGCAATGTTTACAAATTTTCAGATTACAATGCAACAAGTTTTGAATTTTTGCCCATAGACTTTGGTTATACATTTCTCTGCAATTGCTAATTAGGATCCATGATGTCGAAATGGTTATATGCACATACTGAGAGGCAGGGATGCGTAGTCGGAATCGGAATCGGAGTCGGAGTCCCGGAAACCTATCATTTTTGCTGGAGTCGGAGTCATATCAAATGATAGGACTCCGGACTCCGGCCTATAACTAGACCCGAAATATAATACAAACAAATTATTTATCCTCGTACATTTGGCTGTCACTGTCTTGATGTCAACTTTCTCCGTCAAACAAAAGTACAGAGACAGCAGTGCATACAAAGCTTATAATAGCTGAGGGAATGACCCGTGATAGTGAAAAATGGATTGTCCTTTCACTAGGTGATTTAGTAGGAAGACAAGACTTCCTAGCCTCAATCACACCTACGCACCAAAGGTCACATCAGAGACAAAAATGAAATAATAGTTTGTTTGAGAACATTACCTCTTACCCTCACTTTTATCGTGTGTGATGGCTCCTCCAAAGCGCATATTAAAATCGAAAGTGTACTCATATTTTTTTGGAGAAAGATGGTGGATTTTCCTACCTGGTAGAGACTGGAGAAAAACCGTGTGAAGCGCACATCAAGAAGATGGGAGGAGCCGAGTTGTATGCATCCAACTGAAAGCGACATTTGATAAACTTTCATCGAAAATGATTGACAATTGATACAGCGATGATCACTAAAAATAGGTTCAGGTAAGCCTATAATGATCTATGATGTAGGTTGCCGGTTCATTTTTCAAAAATCTAGGCTATATATACTTACCACCCGGAGTCGGAGTCCTATCAAAATGATAGGACTCCGCATCCCTGCTGAAAGGTCGCTCTTTTGAATACAAGAAGACGCTACATGATAAGACTCATTTGTGTATGAATACAACTCAAAGATTCGTTAATAAAATGTACATATTTGTCTTTCCTGTCTTCCAAAAATAACCGTTTCAATAAATACAGTATGAAAAGGTTTTTTAATTTCAAAATGCATTTTTTGCTGTCGCAGTGGCAGCACATTGAATGTGTAAGAGGACGCTTGGAAATTTCGCGTCGTTGACAAATAAAAAGTAAACTTGTGCTCCTGGATGGGTTCATTTAAGATGCATCCAACTAAACGATGCAATCGAGTTTAGGTCAGCAGACCGCAAATATTGCACAGGGCGATGGCTGATAAGAAAGTTTTAATGAGTACTATGGCAGACTGCGGGAGGACCGTAATTTACTATCAAATGTAGAAAATCCTATTCCGAAATATGTTCATTGCAAAGGAACTATATAGCAATATGAAGTGCACTAAATCACCAAACGCTTCGGGTCCTTACAAATGAAAATATCTAATCTTCCTCTTCAGCTATAAACTCTATAAATCAGTAGAGAAATGCTGTTACGTGCTTGTATTTTTTATTCGATTGTTTTTCAATACTGTCTGATCATTGTTGAAGGAACACGTCTTCACATTTTCGCATAATGCAAATATTTTACAAAATAACATTTTCTTAAGCTGTTTGGAAAAGGAGTACAAGCAGCTTTCCAGTAACTAAAAAGGAAGAAAGTTATGAGCAAACATTTCCAGAAATATTGACAAAATGTTGGTATATGATAGCACACGAGCATTTTTCCTATAAATAGACTTACATATTCAAAAGGTTTTCTCAATGTTTCTTCACTTAAGACAGCGTAAGTTATATATTTTTTAAATCTGTGTTTCTATTCTGCTGTGCGTTCACATGGTTTGATCAAGCAATTTCCTTCTTTTTCCGAATTGCATTTGTAATCGTTAGTCAATGATAACGAAACATAGCTTTCCTGATAAATGCAATATGATCAACACGTAGCTTCAGCCGACATCATTCATCATTCTGGTGTGTTTATAAATTGTATCGTGGATTTTTGTAAAAACTACATATATGTGCTACATCTGAAATTTCTCTTACTTTTTAAGTGTCCTCTATACATGTGGATGAAGTTATTGATGCGTATTATCTTTTGCGCAGAGATTCATTAATTCGTAGCATACAGACCAAATGCATTAAGCAAATGCACTTTCTAACTTCTTCGATGCCACTTTCAAAAACACCCGATATTTTACTACACAGTCCGAAACTGAATTGACTGTTTGTTTACACAATTCATTAATCAACAACAACGATAATCTTGAACGTCAAAAGCCAAGAGCTTGCATTGGATTTTGTTGGTTTTTACAATAATACCAGCAGACTGATATCTTAATGTAAAATCATCCTTAACAAGATGGTTAAGGAAGGGGAAATGGCAGCATCAGACGGGTCCCGTCTGATGCTTTGCAACAATGAGCATTAATTCTGATCGTATTTGCCGACATTACTTGTGTCAACGTTTAGACCAGCGGTTCTCAAGGTGGGCGCCAGCGCCTCCTGGTTGGCGTTCGCCACTTCCAAGGGGGCGTTAAGGGGGCGATTTACTTGAACATATCTTGAGTTGTCCATGAGGCATGCACACTGCACACTGCACACTACATCTTCAAAGTAAGCGCTCTGTGCATATATTTATTCACACCGCTCATTAAGCGAAAAACCCTGAATCGTCGTGAAACACTTCGTCAAAACCACTATATCAAAACAGACAACATATATGTGACAATGAGATGTCCGCCAATAGCAATTTAGTGGAAGTCCAGCTTGGTTGCTCTGTAAAGTCACGTGACTGCATTGCACATTACTTTGCAATGTGAGTCACTACTGCTTATCGATTGAAAACACGAGCGATTGAGACACACTGAGTGAACGTCTTTTTCGTCAACTTTGTAGTGATAAAATAAAAAGAAGACTTTCAGCAATTGTGTTACACACTGAAGTGAGATGGCTCTCAATAGGAAGTTATCTCGATCATTTTATAATTAATGATATAACTCCAACTTGACGCAGCTTTGAAAATCAAATTTTCCAATACTGGTGAGCTTTCTTCTGAATTGATGACTGCGTAAAGCTTCACTTTTTTTGCGAAGAGACAAAGCGGTTCGTACTGTCATTTCCAACTTCGTGCTGGTTGAGACAGGACCTTTCAAGACTACAAAGTAAAGGCTGCAATCGCATGGATGTTATACAACGAGGTGACTTGCGCCTACATTTGTAAAAATTGAGCTTGATCTTGCAAAACGTCACCAACCTCAGGGATCGCACTGACAGCCCTACTATACTTATTTTTTATGCAAACTTTATATAGTCAATGAAGCATAATTGAATTTACCTATTGAAGTATTGCTTTCATTCTACAAGTTACCGTAAGCCTTTATGAAAATAACTTTTATATGAAAAGTAAAATCATTGATTCAAAGAATAAAAAATGTAATACTTTTATTTCAAAGATAACAAACTTGACATTTTATGCACCAGGTAATATGATGTACAAATTCAAGAAATTGAGGAGCCAAAATTTGGCCATGTATATCCTTATACCGTGATTAATTTCATGGGGGCGCTGGACGTTTACGAGATGAAAAGGAGACGTTCACAAGGAAAAGGTTGAGAAACACTGGTTTAGACAGTCCTTTTAAAATGCTTAATAGTGGTTAAACACATTATGTGATTAAGCTACATAGGACTCAAGATCGATCAGTTATTCATGGTCGTTAGCTAGAACGAGCAACCTTATAGTAGGCCGAATCCTACACACTCTCACGAGATCGACCTAGCTAGTCACACTTTCTTCAAGCTTCAATTGTTTGATTGTCCACCCCGACCGATCCTTTGAGCAACATTTCAAGTGCTTTCACTCTTAATCAAGGCAACTTTTATGAATACCCTTCTCTCTTATCTCCATACTGCGGTAATGCTTGCAAATTGCCATTGAAAAAGATAACACAAAACCTTAAAATCAACGAATGTATCGTTAATAGCTTGACCACGTCTAGCCTAGATCAAATAAAATGTTTTTCTTTGCATGAATGTCTTAATTTGAAGTCTGAGACAAAGTGCAGTGAAACATACATCAGTGAACCAACAGATGGAATACATGAAAGTATGGTCCAAACAAAGAAATAGTCCATCTCAGAATGACTCATGAATATTTTGAATGAAGTTGCCAAGATGTAATCACGTCCTTGAAATTTGAGAAGACCTCGACTTTTTATCGTTTTTAGCAATGTCGGAAACTTTCAGAAACTTTTCGATAATAAATGCATCGCAAGTTTGATTGTAAATGCATGTAATTTGCAAATGTCTTTGTTAGTCTCTTTCAGTCTATACGTCTAAAGCATACTATGAAGGTCCTATAGGCCGACAGGGTCAATTCCATGTGTTCGTGTGTCATAGTTTGCAACATATTTCTGTGTATACATTTTGATAGAAGAAGGACATTTATCAGCAGCTGTTACCATGCATCTGCAAACTCTTGTAGTCAATAATAAGTGCAGACTTGTTTCTTTCAAATCTATATTTATCATGGAGAAAAGGATGTTCAAAGCCACCGCTCGTATGTTTCACTCAGGAGACACGAAAAACATTTACTTTTGCGCCATCAAAATTTTCTGCTCTTTTACAATTAATCTAATATTTCCCAGAAATATAATTGATGATCCACTTTGCTAACTGAATGCATAGTTATTATGATCAAGCAACTGGATGAGCTTCACGGTGCATTTAAAAAACGTTTGTACGTTGCAATGAGATCATTTGTACGTTACGGTGCATTTTGAAGGTAACCATTTCAGCACTATTCCTAAATTGTTTAATACTGGAATCGCAAAAACGCATTGGTCGCATTCCCAAACAAGCATGTGAAACAAGCATCAATTGTAGGAACACTCCAAGTATGCCTATTTCTCAACATCGCGCATCTGCATCAGAGCATTTAACAATATTCTCACGAATGGGCAACACCCTAGCAGTATTCATTGGCTTCTTTGAGAATCTCTGAGCATGTTGCGTACGAAATTCACAGAGCTTCGAAAATCCCATTTCGAACTCCAATAAGGAAGCTCATCCACAAACATCCTCAGCCGGCCTCAGCTTTGAGTTTACTCACTGGACCGTCACATTACAGCGTCCTCTAGACCTCATATTATTATCACGACAATCAAATTTTGTTACCTCTTTCTTGTAAACTTTTGAACAGATGTTGATAAATACTATTTATGAACGACGGAAATGCTCCATGTAATTCAGTAAGGAAGGCAGCAACTTAACTTTCCGTTTTTCCAGTGATGTAATGGGTAGATTGTTAGTTACCCGGTGTTCAGCTTTCATTTAGGTGCGAAGTTAGATTTGCTCTGACTTTATGTAGAATCGATTTTTTTCTTTTTGAACTTCCTTCTAGTCGAATACTTAAACATTTTTAGACATGGTCTACAAATTTTAGTCTACAATTTTTCTCTAAATTTTAGGCTAGGCCTACTATTCAAATTTCTATAATTCTTATGAAAGTGAGCTTCTTTCTCTTCAAATTGTTTCGTTTGATCCAAAGTGATTTCCCCGCTGGGTTACATTCATAGAATGCGGTGAAAGGATGATGGAAGCGCGGCCACACATTAGTTGTGTATTTCACAATAAAAATGTGAAGTGGTGCGTATTGTTATCTATCCAATAAGGTCATAGCTTGTCGAATCGGTGTCATCAGATGTCAAACGCAGACATCTCATAGTCATAGAACGCACAAATGTCTTCAAAAGAAATTTTCAGAGCGCAGAAAGTTTGGCTATAATGTAGTGTTGCTGAAAGTTGTTTCTGAATAGGCCTATATGTTACACAATTCTGCTATGTCGCTTTGCAAAGAAATATGTACGAGTGACCTAGGATGTAATGGCATTTGTTACTAAAGAGTTAAACTAAGATATCCCCAATTTTGAAGAAAAATGATCAATTTATCTATTCACAGTTCGAAGAAATGATAGTTTTGCGTTCGTACCTGATACTCTGGAAACTACTTTTCATATGACTTTGGCTTGAAAGCAAATGTTAACTTTTGATCTGAACTACTACCATAGTAACGAGTTATGCATGCTATGATCTTAAACGCAATAACTTAATAAAACGTTGAATATTTGATACATTCCAAGTGATATATCTTTCATGTAAATTATACGACTTTCTGACATTTTCGAGGATCATCGTCAAATCCAAAAAGAGAATAGCTTCTGATCAAAATACGCAATAATTGACCCCCGAAATGAAAAATTCAGATAATTTTGATGTACGAGTAGAAAGCACTATAAGAAATGCACAAAGGCCTATTTGGTTTTTCCATTCACCATGTCCCATTTCGCGTGGCATTACCCACATAGCCTACAGGCTAAATAAAACTCGGGCCCACGATTTTCAAAAGGGAATTGAATTATTGCCTACATGATTTAAGCAAGAATTGGTCTATTTTGAAACTTTGGTGCTGATCCCAAACTTGACAACTGTACCAATGGTCGATCGTCAATCATCAATTGTTTTCAAAATATGAATCATCTACATGTAATAAGTCTGAAGCGCATTTTGCTATGATCCCAGTGAATATGACTTATCTTCTAAGCTACGATGAAAATTTCATTCAGCGGACTAAGCTTTCGATAATGCCACTTGCACAAACGGGAGGCCTATATCATCCCATGCTGCACTTCACTGTTTCCGCTATTTGTGTGGTCATTAAATTTTAAGTCGATTTTATGTAATCCAAGCATGATTCTCGCAAAAGTAAAAGTAAATTATTTTTAGCACATTTTGAAAGTTTAAAGGCCGTCTTGTAATAGATGATGCAAGAATGGGGCTTTTATTTTTACTAAAGAATCCATCGCTCGCTAGATGGGCCTGCGTGAATGAAACTCGACCTATTTTTGTACATTTTACCTTGAACAAAAACAACATCCTGGAATTAATACTTCAAAATGTTTTTAAAACGCTTTTTCAAGATGTGCCAAAACATTTTATTTCAAATATCTCGGTGATCATTTCCTATATTGCAAGGACATCTAATATGTAAGGCGTTTGCTATTCTCTTCAATTCAACGGATGGCATGCCCCGCCGGAACCATACACTAAGTGACATGTCACGCTCAATTATGCGGAATTACACATGACCCTAAACATCCGTGATTACGCGTGACACTAGGCTACTGCAAGATGTCGGCAGTCCTGCAATTCTGCGTCTCTCGTCTGTATGTATCAGAGGCTAAACAATGTAATAGAAAATGATAGAAATGTGCTAACAATTTTGCTACCTCGGTTGCGAAAGTATATGAAAATCACTCAATAATTCGTCAAGTTTATGATTTCCGCATGTCGAATTCGGAGTCTTTTTCTGCGATTGCTCAGGATGTTGACTGGCAATTTTTAGACGATCCTGCCCTGTCAATGGATGATAATAAGTGTTTCCTTTTTCACTCCTCCGTCGAAAAGGCTGTTGCTCAAAGTATACCTACATCATATATACGCATTACAGCTAAGGACAAGCCTAGCTTGGATCACTCCCGTTGTCAAAAACTTGATAAATAAACGCTGGGAGACTTTTCGGAGTCATGACTTTGTAAAATGTAATAGGCTGAAACCAAAAGTTCGAGAAGAAATAACCAAGTCAAAAAATCTCGTGGACAAAACAGATGAGCCGCAAAAAATTTGTGGAAAGACGTCAACCATCGTGTGGGGTCTAAGACTGCGGACCCAATTAAATCACTGCTGTCAAATTATACCACTGTTTTTGAAGGAGTAGAGTCTGTGCTCAATTTTTCTTCCTCAGTCATTTGAAAGTTTACGCATTGATGATCAAAAATTCGTTGACAGCGTTGAAGATTTATCAGTTTCCCCAATGCTTATTCATAAAATGATTATGGATAGCTCCAGCAAGAAAGCATCCTCATATCTGCCAGCACGCTTGTATAAACACGCGAGCTTCCTTCTTGCCGATCCCATTTGTAAGCTGATTCGAGCATCCATTGAAGAATGTGTAGTCCCGAAGTTATGGAAGATCTCCTCCATCTGCCCGATTCCGAAGGCATCATCGCATAGTTTACATGATTTACGGCCTATTAGTGTACTTTGCTTGCCTGCTAAACTTATGGAGATGGTTGTTGTGAAGACATTGCAGCCATATCTGCTTCGGAACTTTGATAATTCACAATTCGGATTTCGAACGAAATCATTCACTCTGTGTGCGTTAATTTCACTGCACGACCACCTCACCCAGTACCTTGACTGTCCAGATACATATGGTGCACCAATTGTGTCTTGTGACTATTCGAAAGCGTTTGACAGATTGAGAACGGATATCATCACCCAGAAGTTGATAGACTCAAAAGTTCCACTGAAGTTAGTTAGATGGACAATGAGCTATCTCAGTGACAGAAAACAACATGTGAGCTTAGGAGTGACTAAAAAAAACACGGACTTATGTCACATCAGGTATACCCCAAGACTCAATATTGGAGCCTTATCTGATTGCATCCTCTACTGCGACGTTCAGAGCTGAAACGAACGAAAGCCATATGGTTCGTTTTGCCGATGATACAACTTTGTGTTTTCCTATACATAGCTCACAGTCACATGATCTTGTTAACACAGAGCATCAAAATATTTTACGATGGTACAGGAAGATGGATTTAGCTATTAATGACAGCAAGCGCAAAGGACTCCTGATACAGAAGCATAATTACAACGCAGATGTCGCCGTTGACTTACCTGGAGTTACCTTCGTTGATGCGCTTGACATCTTGGGTGTCCGATTTAACTCTCGTGCAGCAGTCTAACCACATCGACAAAGTGAGCAAGATAGCATCCAGAAGAATGTATCCGATAAGTGTACTGAAGATATGCCTAACTCCTGTGCTTTTAAGAAGTACTTACTTTGCATTGGTTCGTTCGATACTCGAATATTGTGCTACGTTGCTTTCAGGCTTATCAACTACTGAATCGAATCATCTTGAGGCTATACAGCGCGATTCCAATTTAATCCACAACATTTGACGAAAATGTGTTTTTGATTTGTAAAATCCTTATTTCTGAACCGATTTCAATAGTTTTTTTAATCGAACCGTCAGGATCTCATCTCTTATGGCATGGGTTTTAAAAAGTCACAATGCCAAGACCTTCTTCACAAGTTGCCGTTTTTTGCTGAAAAGAGACCAAAAAAGCATGTCCAAGTGCAGTATTCTCACTTCAACATGGATTTTCGATCAGTTACATTCAAATACACCCACCAATATTTATATCATCTGAAAGTAGAGGATCAGCTCTTTAAGACAGTCTGATTTTAAATATTGTAATTAATATTAATCATTGAATTTTCACTGGTTTCCATTGTCCAATGAAAAAATGTCCTCTGACCGAGGTACCTTTTCTCGAAGAATATTGATTTTTCCATCAAACGTTTTGCACCAAACGAATCCTCTAGTGTGCTAATTTATGAATCCATAAAGAAAATTCTGTTTGGTGACGTTACAAGTTAAGTGAGCAATATTGATTTAAAAATATTTTTATCCGTTTTTTCGACCAGAGTATTTGAATACTCCCAAAAATTTCATACGGATGCTGAAACCAGAAATTTTGTCAGGAATAGATGAAATTTCGCGGCACTAAGGAGGGATCCATGCTCTCAACATCTATGCAAAAGAAATGTTTCATTTATATTAATTAACCCTCTCAAAATCTCCAAAAACCACGAGAATGTCCTCTGACCGAGACCCTAAAAGATCTCGGTCAGAGGACAGCGTTAAAATTGAAGATCTCGGTCAGAAGGTCACGGTCAAAGGACATTATAATGTATGCAATTACATTTAGATCACTTCGTCTTACGCATTCAAGTATTCGTCCTAAGTTTCCAGCCTCATGAACCCAAATGCTGAAGCCGAAGAGTTTCCTGTTCGACTGACCGAGATCATTGCCCTCTGACCGAGATATAGAAGAAAATGGCATTTTATAAGTGCTAGATTTCTATGGAAAGTTTTTATTTGGTGTGGTCGCTGCTACGTGTTCAGCGTAAAAAATAAGTATATACGCAAATTTTCACGGAAATCTGAGACCCAAAGTTGAAAAGACAGAAATGTTGTGGAATAAATTGGATTTACTCTTAATCTGTGGTCAAGGGTGCACCGCATGCTTTGTCTCTCTTGATGTTCGTAGAGCCATGCTCTCTGACAGGTTTCTCGTGAAAATGATGGAGACTGATTATCCATAGCTTGTTACCACCGAGATCGGAAGCTGGTTGCTTTCTGCTACCCATAAGACGAACTGATCGACGTGCGAAGTCCTCTTCGTATTGCTGTTTGCCAACGATGCAATTTTATTCATCCAAGTTCGAACCTTCCTTATTTTTCATGTCATTTTTCCTTCTTTTTCAATTTTCATAATGATGTATTTCGCTAATTTTTCTGTACGGCAACAACGACTTTCATTCAAGTATGAATAAACACGCATATATATAACCGTCAAGCTACGCCAACGGGTCACTTATGTCAAAATGTTTACATTTCATACTTTTTAAGGTTGTACTTTTAATCTCACACTTAAGCCCTTTCTACACTTTAATTACATTGATTTTTCTGACCTAAATATGATAGAATAATTTTTTTCGGCCACTTATGTAAGTGGTGATCGCTTGAAACTACTCAAAGTACGCTGATGGGTCAGAATCGACCCATGTAGTGTTTCTGATTCATTCGTTAATTAATGCAAGAAAAGAGGAAGCTCCAGTGACTCGAAACGTCCATGCGCATTACAGAATCCCGATGGCTAAGTTATTCGTTCCTACAAGGAGCAGCTCAATTTTTACAGCAACGATGACACGAGAGAGATTTGAGGAAATTCGACGATTTTTCAGAACAGACGACAAGCTACTAAGGGAACGGCGGGATAGACTTTCACCGGTTCGCTACTTTTTTTGAGAGGAAAATGAAACAATTTCAAGGCATTTATCGCCCTGGGCCACATTTGACAATTGTCGAACAACTGCTTGGCTTCCATGGCCGCGTCGTATTTCGTCAGTATATTCCGAATAAACCTGAAAAGTACGGTATAAAAATCGTGTGTCTGGTAGACAATGAAACGACGTATGCAATAAACGGATTGGTCTCGGTGAAAGTACATTTCACGAGAACCAATTCGAAGATATTCAGAGCAAACGCGACAGAACAACAATGGTTACTTGCGAACCAATATTCAATCAAGGGGTGAATGTTACCATGGACAATCGGTTCACTTCGGTTCCTCTGATCGATCTCTTCCATGAGAGAAAAACAACTCTAGTTGGAACTGTTCGCCATAATTCAAAAGGATTTCCTCCTCAAGCAAAAGTTTCACGTGGACGTACAAGAGGCGATGCACAGTACTTTTACTCTGACAATGCAACTCTTTTATCTTAAAAAGACAAAAAAATCGAAACCTATTTTGTTGCTGTCAACTCAACATCGACAAGCAAATGAAGAGAACAGTAAGCCGGAGATTGTAGAGTACTGCAATAAAACAAAATTTGCAGTTGACAATATGGACCATCAGCTGTCCTTGACTTCATCGGTAAGGAAGTTTCTTCGATGGACCTACGAATTTATTTTCAACTTGATTGACATCACCGTCTTGAATTCATACATTTTATTTCGTCACACTTCTGATGGGGCTCATGTTGAAAGCATAAAGTCAAGAGCTGATTTCATTGATTCACTTACAGAATCACTATGTTTACCGTTGATGCAGAAACGAGTTCATCTCAGGATAACGAGAGAAACCATGTTGGCACTGGAATTGTTCAACATACGTCGTTCTCCAAATGTGGAAGACAATCCTCCAAAACGAGGACGATGTCGATTCTGTCAAAATGATAACAAGCATACACTTCGTTGTGCAATCTGCAGCGTTGCTTCATGCAAATTACATGGATCGTTCAAACACCACACATGCTAAAACTTGATTGGGTCAATGCATGTACCTTTTTGTAGTCAATTGAATGAATCCTACAAAACCGTTGTATTTGTTTCTTTCTAAATATGTATCGGTATATAAATGTACAGTATGTAGGTACGTACACTGTACAGTAATCTGGTAAGCGTTTATACGTATTTACAAAATACTATGATAACTACATGCAACATGTTTCTATGTCATTTAGGCTACTAAAATTACAGGCATCTTGATTATTTTATTGTAATTGTAGGCCTCGATAAGCTTGTAGGCTTAATTGATCAGTATATTCTGATGAAATTATTTTGACATTTACTTTATTTTCAAACGCTCAATCATTTGTCACATCAGTACTGGCCGTTATGTTCATCTAATTATGATCAGATAACATTTTTCATGATGTATAATATATTACTATAATGTACTTAAATTCGAAAATTTTTCATTTTTTTTGTACTGTTGTATTTATAATCATACCTACCCGCGTAGCCTTCGCCTATAGGCCTAATTGATTCTATGTTCCATATTTTTCAACGATAAAGTCGGAAAGAAACATTATCACATTTGGAATACAAAAAGGCATCGAGTTTCATCTCATTTTCATGTATTTATCTACTTGGGTCATAAATGACCCATAGGCGTATTCAGACAGATTTTCTTTTTGGCGTAGCTTAACGGATAAGACCTAAATTTCATGCTCAGGGAAGACAGAGAATGTCTTAGCGGCTCATCCGTGGTTCAAACGGCAACGCGGACAACCGCAGACGACGCGGAAACTATAAACGCTCTCCAGCGCGTATTCATAAACATTCCCCATGTTTTGACAGCGTCACGTGATTGCTGACTCAATGTGCAGCGCGCATGTAGAAGAATAGACTGCCCTTAACCAGGGATGTTTGGAGTGCTCCGTAATTATGCGTGGCAATGTCACCTTTAGTGTATACATATAATGCTATGACAGAGGAATAGGGCAAGCCTATTAATGGCAGCCAGCATTTCTCAATTTAATTGAAATTTGGTTAAAGCTTTTTCGACATTCACATGACTAAAAATATCATAGCGGCTTCGTGTTTCAAAATACATTTTATGACTTTCTCATGTAAAGTCTTCTATCTGTTGTTCCTCGTGAATTTCACGGTCAAATCTTGCTTTTCTATATAACTTAGTTGGAAGAGGAATTTACCTTATTTCACATCGCTCCACTTCGAGCATTAGGCCTGTGATGCATGTCTTACAGGCCATACAATTTTCATCATCCACTTTAGATTATCTCTTCAGAAAATGTACTTGGAAATTGCTTCTCTGATTCGATATCATGTTATTGTCAAATCCTTCTATCGGTAATTTTCGGTTGAGTGGAGGAAGCACAAAACGAAGACGAAGCGATTTCCTCCAAGGCTTGATTAGGCCGTTCGTATTGTTTCAAATAAAAACTAAATTTCCATCAATCAAAAATTTATTTGTCGAGGCAGCTGGAAACCACAACATAGAAATAATAGCTATCTACAGCCATGAACAGGTTCAGACACCGAAAGTGAACTAACTGGAACTGTCCCATGAGAAATATCGTTCGTGATGCTTGGCGTGAGTCATTTAGAAGTGTTACAAAGATGAATAATAATTCCACAAGGAAAAATGTCATTTCTTGGGTCATATTTATCAATGAAATTTCATGCATTCCGTGGGAATAACATATTTTCTTAATGACAATTCGCACTTCTAGCTGACTAACTCAAGGAGTCTATTCAGATTTCTATTCGCTACCTTCTGACTTTATATACCAGTCGTTATAAACGTAAAGTTACTTGACTGGATATCAGTCTAGGCAAAACAGCGAACAATTTTCTTCACGAAAAATTCATCACAGTTTTGAAAGAATAGGAATGGCATTTAGAATAATTTCAAATGTCCCGTTACTTTGTCCACCAATGATGCAGGTCCTGAAAATATGAAGAGAATATGAGGGAACTCTTAAAAAGGAAATGATTAATATATTACACACCTGGTCCGATTCCAACAACGGTTGTGGATCCAGCAGCAATTTGAGTTCTCCCAGCGTCGTGTATAACACAGCTGATTAAACCGAGATTCTCGGCCATTTGTGCTAATTCATAACTGCAAAAAAAAGGCGAATGGTAAAGCATCGGTAAAAAACTTTCTTTCAAAGTCAGATATGTATTAATTGTTCACACAAAACGAACCACTTGAATAATGCTAATGTTCAAAGAATTCTTGTGACTTTCTATCATTTGTCGCACATCAACGAGCCATAGACCATGGACAACAACTTGTGCTTCAATAAATAAACTATCCGGGGTCGGGCGAGTGCGGTCGGGGAATCAATGGTGTTGGTGTCTTTTATTGACTTAATATTTGTCATTCTCTTCAGACATAGAAACTGATCACAATAAAACTTCCAATGGTAGTGGTAACCAATAATAAACTACCAATGGTAGTTAAGCTTCATGCAATGCACGATAGTGGTGCATAAATCGCACGCATTTTCACTTAGATACACTTGTCAACGGCTGCATCATTGGGCTAGAATCAGTCCAGGGGTGGGCCGCCATGTTTGTATCTCTGACACATTTTGTCACATCTTGATAATCGAGATTTGTCACATACCGATGGGCGCAACTGTCACACTTTGTCACATGCTCATTGACATAAAAGTCACATTTTGTCACATGTTGATAAATTTTCACTCATGGTCAAAATTTGACATGTGCCGGTGCGCAGAAGATTGGCAGTTATCAATTTTGCATTGAAGCATGATTTTTTTTCAGTAGAGCATTTGACGTAATATTCATAATATATATCAAACGGGGTTGTAACGGGACAAAATCGTAAAATCGTTAATTTCTTAATTATTACTAATTATCATTATTTGTATAGTTCCATATGGGTGGTCTCCGTGGCACAATAGCTAAGTGCTTGGCCTAGCGATCTTTCGGTCCAGAGGTCGACCCCCGAAAGTGTCATTGGCAGTAGTGAGGAAGGACATTCGACTAAAATATCACAAGTCTCCAGATTAAAGTCTGACTTACGTCAGCACCGTCCTAACCGTCAATATGGGGGAGTAGCAACGTTAAACCATCATTTCATTCCCATGGAGAATTGCCATTGAAGGTGTACAACATTTTCTGCGAGATTTGGTGTAATAACGAAACATAGCATGAGCAAAACCGGGACACATTTAACTTTGTTTAAAGTGAAAAGATTGCACTCAAACCTTGTAGTCTTTACAATTGATTCTCTTTATAGTCTCGAATTTATTTATGATTCATTACTTATGGCAAATATGATTGCAGAATAAACACATACTCGGAATATGTTTCACAATGTGAATTCACAGACCATATCATTTCACACAAAAGAGGAAAACTTCGTTTTCAGTGAATAAATGCCACTCAGTTTTATAGCGATTATTGTTACTTTTGTTCTGTATTCAGATCAGTGGTAAATATAAATACATGCGCGTGCATTATAGGAAGTATACATTCACAGTGACTCCTACGATCTGGACATGACAATCAAGAAACATATGGCCACATGCAATGAATGTTACAATTGGGCTATCACATAGCATCTCGAAGTCAACTTTAAAAAGTAGGCCAAATAACAGCACGACTTGCCTGTCAAGTACAAGTGGCTATTTGGAGCAAGAAAGGGGGAATATCAATCTTGCATATCCCTAATACAAATTATCATCAAAGAATGTAGGAACATTAGAATAAACCTCCTGGAAAAGGTGACCGTTATTTCATTTAAACGAAGTTAATGCTCCTCTGTGACTTTGTTCATAATTTGTCAGAATATTTTCCCGTGAATTTGTCACGTTTTGTCACATCGGCCCACCCCTGTCAGTCACATGTGTAAATCTAGGCTTTTCATTGGTCATTAATGCTCCAACTTAATTCCCCCCGAATGTGCCGCGACCTTGAGTCAGTTTCCATTTTAGTCAACTTGGTGGTGGTTTAATGTCACTACTCCCGTTACTGAACGGTGCTGACATGGTCAGACGTTAATCTCGAGCGTTGTGATCTTTTAGTCCGGATGCCCTTCCTGACGATTTCCAATGACACTCTCGGGGCTCGACCTCTGAACCGGAAGATCGTTAAGCCAAATACTTAACCACTATACCACGGAGACCAACATTCTAGTCAACTTCAGATAGACAATTTATTTCTATGCCTTTAGATTTTCAATGTACTGCGACAGACCTCTATTGTCAATCTACTGTGTGACGTAGTCAAATGATATGCTGTCCCTCTACAAGAATACTGGTAGCACAGAATTAAATATTTTGTTTATCTGCTTCGAAGCGCGCGCAGATGAATCTAATTCTGTGACTGGTAGCATTTTATCAATAATAATATGACAATAAGCTGTCGATATCACTGGGAGATGACTTCTGCCTTCACTCGCATTCCTTTTGAACCGTCAGCGTGGCCTGGTGGAGAAGGTGCGAGCTCGCCAACGTGGACTTCGATTCGATTCCTGGGTCCGGGGAGTGCAGTTGGGGAATCAAGGGTGTTGGTGTCTTTTATTTACCTAATACTTGTCATTCTCTTTAGATATTCTGACAACAACTTGTGCTTCAGTAAAAAACTATCAACAAGCTTTCTAATGATTACGAAATTGAACGCAGGACCAGCTAGCCATTTGGTCTGGCATCTGGCTAAGAGTTTGATATGGCAGAAAAAAAATCTTCCTCAATATTTCACAAAATTTATTGAATTTTCCATATTACTCGCATGATTATATTTATTCAACTTTTCCAGTCCATTCAGTATTCGTCATCATTTGAATACAGACTCTGAATAAAACATCAAAATATCTCTGTTTCAACTTAATATACATAACTGATTCTACAAAACTGACTGACAACGATGTAATGTGATATATTGACAACAAATCATCAACCAAAGTGTGTATCACTTTTTTGACAAAGAGTGCGTCACTTTTTAATAAACACGTCACGAATCAGTGTCAAATGAAAAATAGAAGTGCGTCCTAACTTATCAACACTTCAACTCGATAATAGTGCAGTATAAAAAGGCATGCTCATGCCGCAATTAACTTAACTTGAACATATCTGTATTTTCAATGCGGCCAAAATTTGCTGAAAGTGCCCTAGGGGTTTTGGCTGGCATTTTAGTCACACATCATCTAATGAGCTGACTCCCATAAACCACCATCAGATGATCATCATGCAGTCAAAATAATCCTTAAAAATTCCATGTTACAAAGGACACTCTTATGACATTCATAACATTTTCTTATATGCATTAATTTGCCATCGATAATTTCTATGGTCAACTTCATTGCTATTCAGTCAATATTGATCAGGCATGTTGTCAATATAGTTAACTTTTTTAATGAAAGTTAAATAAAGGATTTGTTAATTCTTTAGTCAAGCATTGTTTTCTAGCTCATTGAACATCACTTCATATAATTACACTCCATCAAGTTGATACAGACTTCCTTAGTTTTATTTTCGGATCAGAAATTGTATTCTTGCTTTTATATTACTACTAGGAAAAAGGCATTCTTGGTCTTGCTTTTCCTGTAGGAACCTTAAAACCGCAACATATACACGCATACGGTTCTATGCTTCCGTATTCTCTGTAAAAAACCTAATTTGACTTCATTGTGAACATAATTGATTGAATGTTGCTCCATGATTTCGAACGTTTGCAAAAAGAAAATAGGGAGCACTTAGTGCTTAAACAACATAACTGATAGGAAATCAAAGAGACTAGCAAAATAAAATAGGGTACAAAGAAGGTTAAAATTTCCGATCAGAAGATGTCACCGAGCATTCATTTTTCGATAGGAAACTGAATCAGATGGAGAACGAGTACTGCAACACCTGCCTCTCGCATTGGACAGCAGCTGTCTTCCTTGAAGAATGCCTTTATCATCAATGTGTAAGACAATAATCAAATTGCGATGAACATGATGAATAGAACTACATCATGTTGTGTCAGACACTCATGAAATTATCGTTCGATGAGGACAGCTGCTGTCCAGCCGCAAGAGCCGGTCCTTTTAGTTGTCTGTTTGGGCCAACCCACCTACGAAACTCCTACTGAGTTCCTTTCTCAGACACTTAGGGTTCCAGTGCGCATCTCGTGCAATTATATTGCTGACACTTTTCGATCCATGATGAGTCAGAAATGAGTGGACAAACAATGGAAACGTAGGCATGCCTTCAATATTCGTGCTTCGTGCGTCACCAGGCAATAGCAATTTAGTAAATGATGATATAGAGAAATGCATTGTTCTCATCAGCTCATTATCCTCCAGTGTCAGCTAAAGTTGGGTAAAAACCGCCACTTTTTGCTGACACTCAGAAGCTGATGAAATCATTGCATTTCTCTTTATCATCCCTCACTAAATTGCCATTGTTTGGTGAAGTACGAAGCACGATTATTGCATTTGCTTCCATTGTCTGTCCATTCTTCTGACTCATCATGGATCGAAAAATGCCAGCAATATAGTTGCACCTGTAAACGCGACGGAAAGCTAAATGCATTTAAGTCTAAAACCTCTCCATCTAAGTGAAACCCGCTGGGGCTTCTGCTGTGGTATGCCTGTAATTTGCAAATTCATGCTAATACGATTGATCCCATGGAGTCGGCGTGACTAATTGGGACAACCTATCACATATCAGTCTACAGTGAAATGCAGTCAACTATTTACTTGACATAAATTACACATTTAATATACTTGATGTATTAGTCTCTAAGTCGTGAAGACCGAGCATCTGCCTGAGCTCATTCATAGAGCGGCGCTCACATAACTTAACTGCGCAGATCCAACGTACCATGGCGCTGTCGTTTCTAGCCAAACGAGTCATTTCTTCATTTCTGAGTGGCCATGTTACAGCTGCGTATATCAAAACACTTCTCACACAGGACTCAAAGACATGGCCTCTACGCCGTAAAGAGATACTCTTATTTGTGAGAATGGGCAGCAAATCGTGAAAATTCTTCCATGCAGATCTAATACGGGCGGTGACAGCACCAGAACATCCACCTGAGTTGTCTAACACATCGCCAAGGTAGCATAAAGACTCCACCACCTCGAAAGCACTATCCCCGATTATCACCTCCTGGATTTGTGGATGAATGTCAGGAAGCTCACCCTTGCAGCGACGACATTCAAAACGTTGGTCGTCGCGGAGGCTATGCAAATTCGTACACCTGTGATGGATCCACTTTCGACATTTAGAGCAGCGAATATAATTTCTGCCAACCCCTGTTCTGCACACTCCACAAGGGTACCTTCCACTTTCCTTCACTGGCATCTTCGCAAAATTGCTGACGAAAACTTTAGTCTTATTGACATTTATCCGCATGCCTTTGGACTCGAGGTTGAATTTCCAGCACTGGAAGCGAGAACGAAGGTCTTCAATCGAGTCGGCAGTGATGACAAGGTCATCTGCAAAAAGGATCTCACGAAGACAGTTTGGCGAAAGTACCGACTGATGGCCTCCATTACAATGTTGAACAAGAAAGAACTTGGGACAGAACCTTGTGGGCATCGGTTGCGGTGGTTCGGTCATCTGGAGCGTATGCCATCGTCGGCATGGCCAAGGCAAGCCCTGGACCTGGTAATCCCTGGACCCAACATTAGAGGAGGTCAAATAAAGAAATGGTCGCACAATATCAGGAAAGACCTGGAGCTGATGAAACTCAATCCTGCTGTCGCCAAAGATAGAGAAGAGTGGAGAAGAAGAATTCACCCGAATCGACACAAGACGGCCGTCTCACCCCCACATCTGGGGAAAAGAGACGTTCAACGGGGGTAAGGTAAGGTAAGAGGTATCAGCAAATGATTTTAAGGAAAACTTTCACACTAAGACAACATTTACACAACGAAATACTTAGTATGATAATTTACGGTCTCACGATATCCTAACTCTCTTAATAAGCAAGTGACATAAATAAATTATAAAGAACTGACTTATGCAAGTACAAAATTTTTCAAACTCTTACTTAAATGATTAATTGATGATGTACAATCTTCAAGCTAGTGCATAAAGGAAAACGATAATATTGTTATATTTTACTCACGGAATTCTAGAGGGGGGAGAATTCTTTACCCCTCTAGAATTCCGTGATTTTACTTAACATTACCAGAGTCAGACAAACTACCTTTTCCAATAACTATCAAATGCGCTACTTCAATATGTGCTTACATGGCATCTTCTCCTTCTGTTTTAACGACAACCTTAGGTTGCCCATTGGCCTCCCATTTCCGGAGTGAGGCGTACTGCTTCTTCGTTGCTTTTTTATAACATCCAACAGCAGCGTGAGAAGTTTGAGCAGCTGCTTTTCCTTTGCCCATTCCGAGGTCAGAGCGCACCACAATCACCATCTTAAAGTCGCCTCTGTGATCTTCAAATGGCTGCAAATAATAGATATTATGAGCTGTCAACAGAGTTATTGTAAAAATGTAACTAGACAGTTGGAAAAAAACTGCCTTCGCAGCTCTAATTTACTTTCATTATACACGATAAGGAATGAATTCAGACACACAATAATTTGTATTCTATGTTATATTTCTCGGTTATATATTCTGCGATATTTTAGTAGAGTGCTGGCATTTCGCCTATTTTTGGCAGTGATGAATATATTTTATTTAATTTATTGCAGAAATAACTACAACTACAAAGGCACCAATGGCTGCGTACAACACTTAAATGTGGCCTGAATAATAAAATATTTTACAAAACTGTGATAAGTCAACCAAAGAAAGCTTCTTTTTATACACCGGTACAAAAACGAATTCCAAACTTGACGCACACGTTAACTAATAATTTATGATGTGCATTGTATTGGGGACGGCTATGTGCTCTCAGTTTTAGTGAACTCCCACGAGAAGATATATTATGAGAGATAACAGAAAAAATGTTGTCGAAAAGTAAGTCAATAACTCCATGAACTATTTGGCAAGCCAAAATCAAATCAAGTATCAATTTGTAAACAATGCTGATAGTCCAGGAATTGTAGTTTCGCTGTATAACATACATTATTGGTGAAATACTTTTGCACCTTCTCTATAACCTTGATAAGGTAGGAACTGCAAACTTGCGTGAAGAACTCCAGAAGAGGTCTGACCTACTTGAAATAAGCCTTCATTAAGATATCAGGATCGTTGAAGATGAAATATTTCAAAATAAGATGCGCTCTCGACATTGCTTTTGAGAATGCAGTCTGACAATTTGCAGAAATCTTCGAGTTTGAAGAGAAAATAACACCACGAATTTCAGAAGCACTATCAATGCTGTTATCACACAGTTCATCACCCTGTATGAGCAAGACTGAGTGACATGAAATTCGTTTTACAGCTAGATATGCGAAACTGCATTTATGAGGACCAACGATCTAATTCAGACAGAGAAGTCTTCGAGCATGAAAAATTTCCTTCCTTATTAATTCAACTAAGAGACGTATTCCGCAATCAGACGAAATGACATTTGTGTTGCTGTTTGTGTAAGTGAAAAATAAGTAAGGGCCCCAAGACTGAGCCTTGTGGTACTCCACTTGCGATGATGGAGGAGCTAAAAAGATGATTATCGATCAAAGTATGCTATACATGGCCACTAAGAAAATCAGCTATCAAAGCGAATACTACGTATTGTACCCCAGAATGTTTCAGAAACATTAGTGACTTGCGATGACTTATTGTTTCAAACGCCTTTTGAAATCGATATACACTTCCTCCACCTGACAGTGATTGTTAGTTGCTGCTGTCCATTCATTCATTGTCAAAAGTTGATGAGTACAGGTTGATCTACTTCGAATGAAACCATGCTGGTCAGGTGATAAAAAAATCATTTTCCAAAAGATGCTCACGTAAACTGTCAAAAATGATTCTCTCCCTTGTCTTGCAAATAATACATAACGATATTGAACGCAGGGCCCCCACGCTACTTTTTCAAATTTCAGGACGATTTCAGGACATTTTTTCGCAGCAGCCTCCGCCATCCCCAACAGCTGTTCCTTTACCACCCTTTTATTATAAACAAACGATCATTAGCAAATGGTAAACAATCGAAATTTAACAAAAGATGTTTAACTATATAAAGTTCATGTTTTTCAGCACTATAACGAAGTTTTAATTTATTTGGGAGAACACGGTGTGCCTTCACGCTCGTCTTCTATGTTGAATATTTTCCTTTTGAGTTGTTCTTTGGTTTCACGAATATTTTGTAATTGCACACATGTTTCACTCAGCTTATCACTACCAATGGATAACATAACTTGTGCAACTCGACCGTTCGTCAGATTAGATGACTTCAATGTAGAATCAAGTTTAGATGGTGATTCGGCTATCAATTGTTTTGCATAAGCCATCTCATTTTCGTGACGAGATTCACATGATTCTTGCTCCTTCAACTATTCCAGTAAATGGGCTGAATCCTTCTTGATTTGCTCTAATCTCCTTCGTTTTATTTCATCTTCTTTTGATTTTTCATCTTCAAAACGCTTTCTCTCTTTTTCATCTTCGAGATGACGAGTATACTCTGTGCGTGCTCTGTTATTGTGTCATTTTCTATGTGATAGGTACAACAGTCACGGAACAAAATTAGCGAATGGCATCCTTGACAATCCTTTCTGATCTGATACTACATATTCCTCACTCAGCGACATTCAATCGTTTGACAACAAGGAGTTGTTGACCGAGAATCCTTTTCAAGAATTGCGTTACCATGTGAAAGAGTTAACGCATAATTATCCCTATGGTCCCCTCCTAGTGTAGTGGTCTATCGCAAGCCATTCTGTCAAGCTAAGTAGTATCCAAGAATTCGTTTTCCGTGATCAACTTTTCAACTTGCTTGTAGTTGTATCTCAGTTGATTAATGCCATGCGACGAATTCCGATTTCCATTTAGCCTAATACTATTATATATTATACATCAGTTTTTTGTCTATGATTATTCTATCTCGAAATTTGGTTAAATAACAAATTAGGCCTATCTCAAATTTTGTCGAGACAACTCAAACCACCAAGTTCTATACCTACTGGGTCTTAAAAGAACATAAAGACAGAACTCAAGTTGGTCAGAAATTCTTACTATACTCGTAATAGCAACCATTTCAGGTCAACTTGATCGTTTGAATTCATGTTCCTGTAACAGATTGGCAAGCCAGAGGCGCTCGACTCCCTGAAATCCTGAAATGACTGCCTAGCTACATCTTATTTGGTTCTGTGTACCGGTAAATTCATTTCTAATCTGACGACCAACTGACAACCGTTCTAAGCATAACTTCAGACATTTTTCGCAAAAAATGATATTTTCAGTTGAACTGTAAGAAAATCGTCATATTTCAGGACTTTCAGGACAGTTTTAGAAATTTCAGGACGAGTGTGAGGCCTGTGAACGGCAATTTCTAGCTGCCTTTTATCTCTCTTTTTGTAGAATGGCGTAATGACAGATGTTTTCCATGCATCAGGGAGTCTCTCGGCTTTGAGAGAGGACTCATACAGAATCCGAAGGTAGAATTGAAAGTTCGTAAGAGAACTGGTGATTATCCATCCGGCGGGGGCATATTCAAGTGTCAACTATTAAGCATTGAATTGCATCTTCAATGGAAAAACAGGAAAAGACCCGAATTGCTTTTTCATTAAATGTCTGAAATCAGTGGTGAACACTATAAAGTTTTGTCCGTTTTGTAAAGTTAAAGGCCTGTCCTCGTTATATTGCTTTTCGTATCGTTTTTTGTGTTTTCTAGCATGGGAATGAAGGAAAAAATAGAATCCAAATTAGTGGTTCTTCTTACGTTTAGTGTCTGTGATTAAAATCGCTAATCTAAATAGTCTACTATGGATTTCATATTTTCAAGCCAATTTAAGTTGTGTGAAATTCACTTGGGCCTATGTGTGACAACATCGCGTTTATCTCAATGTATTCATTTGACATTGATCTTACTATGAGTGACGCTTTACGGTTGAACTAACTTTTGAGAATGAAAAACAGTTGAAGCTACCTTAGTAAATCACGAATGTCAAACATTTTTAATCTAGGTGTTACTGATGAACAATGTCTTCGCAAATCACACACTGGATTAGCTAATCTTCGCCGAAAGAAATTATCTTTCCACCATCTGCATTTACCTAAGATGAAAGTATCTACCTATTTTCAAGTGGTTATCGTGTTTAGCTGGAATGAAGTAGGATTCACCAAAGGTCAATGATAAATAGTTAGATGGCAGCACATTTTTCATGAAGAAATCCGATGACAAAATGTATCACATAGTTGAATCATCTTAAGTTCTCTTACATGAGCATTGACCGTCAGAGACTTAGAGAGCAGTTCGATTTGTCGGACCCGTTAGCAATTCAATCACGACGGCTGTTGGTCTAAGAAAACCACCGACTGGTCAACCGAAATTTAAATCACGAATCGTGAAGTTCTGGTTTAATAATTTTTTTTATTTCACTAGATTTTTGCAGCTTTGTTGAGCACCATAAATATGCTTTCTCTTCTGAGAATATACAACATGCACATAACATACACACTCCATATTGGATGAAAGGAAAGATTTATGACTCATGCGTGAGACCTTGTATGACTTACGGAAGTGAGACGCGGGCTATGACACACATAGAAAATAGGAGAGTGGAGGTAGCGGACAGAAGGATGATCAGATGGATTTGTGGAATATCTCTCGAAGATAGAGAGAGATCAGCGAAGACCCTCTGGCGCGCCTGAACTTGAAGTCGATCAATGAGGCCATGAGGGTGTGCACATTGCGATGGCACGGCCATGTGGTGCGGAAAGATAACACCGATTGGGTGAAGAAACTTTGGAAAATGAGGATCAGTGAACTAACAGAAAATCCTGCCCTAAGAAGACATGGGAAGAAACAGTGTCCGCAGACTGTCGGAAATTCGGCCTCAAGGAAGCCGACGCCCTCGATCGGAACACCTGATGACATTCCATGAAAAATTATCCCGATGGAGGTGAGGTGGAGAAAAGGACACCAAACGGATAAAGTGAAGTATGTAAGTCCATGGATTTCATCAGTAGCCGTCTAAAGGAGAATCGTACCGGTACATAGCTTTATCTTTCATAGAGCTATCGAAAATTTAGATCGAAATTGCATTGAAAATGATCATTCTATGTACAGGAATGTAACACAGCTGAAATCGGCCGACATACAGCACGCAATCGTAGCCACCTTCAAAACTTTAAAAATGTGCAAAATTTATAAAATTAAAGCCCTTGAAATGCTGCTTATAGAACGAAAATGAACGAGTTAGAGCAGACTTTACACCACCACTTTAGAAATCAAAAGCGCGATAACGTAAGACTTCTGACAGACCGCCATGGTGTACCGGCCGTGTCTCTGCTCACCGTCTCAGCTTAAGGTGGTTGTGGTCGGGCGTGTCTTGCTGATCTGTCTTTGTTCTCGATTTTGGTTGGTGTCTCGGACGAGTTCTGTCGATATTTTTGTATCGGTGGATTGCTGTATTGTTTGTATCCTGCTCTACGCGTTTGCGATATTGTCTGATCTCGTTGAGTGCTCAGTTGCCTGCTATTTAAGGATTTACGGTGGTCTTGCTCGCGTTGAGTGATTTCATTTTACTGTTAGTTGTTTGACCAAAGTTGGTGTTGGATTCTCTCAGTGTCTGTCGATGTCTATTTATAGAAACTTCAGCAACAAGTTTTTGCTGCGGTCTTTGGTCTGCTAAAATTCTACGTCATCGCTGTGCCATTGTGTCAATTTGCTTCAACGTGTGATGTTCCGGTGTGCCGGCAAATGCAAACATGTTGAGCAACTTTATCCACTCGCATACATCGCTGATCAGAAGCTTGATAATATCACATGTACATATAGGAAATGACCTGAAGACATTCCATGCCAAACATTATGACTTTGGGCTTACTACTTTTCGATTAATCAGAGAAAACAAGCAAAATTTCATTTTAGCCAAAAACTGCAATCTGCGTCCCATTGGATTTACGTGTGTTTTTCTTTGATCCTGTCTGACAAGAAGAGGAACTCACTAGAACTCGGCAGACGTGCCGATTCGTAGTAGGCATACGATGTACTACATCATTCTGTGAAAGTCTCATTTTCGGCCGCGTTCCCTGCAGAAACTCGTGCTGGCTGCCGGACTAGACAAGTCGTCTCTTCTTCTGTTTGACTAGAGAGGAAACATTGGAACATGTAAGGCTAATGAAATGGCACAATCAGCTGACATAATATCATAGCAATCGAACAATGAGCAGCCAGTTCAACACAAAACACGTCAATAAATTGTGAGAAGTTTCAGTGTCTGTTTTCAACCCATACAGCTAAGGGACACAGTCGATGTCAGCAGAGACAGTCGCAGACGCAGTCCATGTCTACAGAGTAGCATATGGAGAGAAGCACCTGCATGTGCCATCGTTTTGAATTAGTTTGCACTTCTAGCAAAGTGATAATCTTAAACAATCTAATTCTGTGCAGTCAGCTGTTATCTGCTTATCTTCTGCACGTCTCTTATCGCTTGGAAATTCAATTACTGATCCATTTCATGTGACTAAGCGACGTTTCATCTGTAATGGTGGTGCAGCCACGCGATTTGCAAGTGTACGTTGGTCTTGCGGTTGAATACTTGACTATCCCTTCGAAGGTTCGAGGTTCTAATCTCACGCCGGGAAAGTTTCGCTTTTTCCAAAAAGTATCACCACCTCAACATCCTCAAGTTGCATCTTTTGATGATATCGAATGCTTGATTCACTCTCTCAAAAGTGATCATGTATTTTTTCAAGGTTGATACACATAACGTACACAACCAACTCGAATCATTGTTTTTTTGAATGCGTTTTTTCATGTATTATTTGTTTTATTTCACGCAAAAGGATATATACAAAATTCTGTCTAACAAAATATGCATTACATCTGGCTTAATGGATTAAATTCACAAGGAAGCCATAGGTAATCAAAGCATGGTGTAAAAAGCTAATTAAACAGTCTATCAGATAGACATTTACGGTAGATCTATATTGAAGTTGATGATAGCGCTGTTTTATCATAGAAAGAACCATCGTGTGGTTGAAGTAGGTTACATATTTACATGTACATACATGTAAGCTTACATGTAGATGACTTGCTGTGACATGAATTAGTCATGTACTTAGGCAGAATTTTTCTCCAAGAAAACCGCAAATGATAATTCATGGTCAATTTCTTTATTCTTGGGTTCTCACTCTTGGTGGGTACCCAAGCTCTTGGGTCCGCACCCCAAGATTCTTGGGTACCCCCCCAAGACTACCCAAAACCCCTTGGTGCCAGCTACGTTACTGAAGGAGGACGCTGATGTCTTACGTGATCGATTGAGACATTTTTTTATTGCTCCATTTCAACCAGAGTCTTTCCCGTGCTATGGAAAACGCCAGTTTTCGACATGTCCCGACAAGTCGAACAAGAAATCCAACTTTGCATGATTATAGTCAGATATCATTTACATCTATCTTGTCGAAGCTTTTCGAACACGCGATTCTTATGTACATGAAAGAGGCATTTATGACTAATATTGGTTATGACCAGCACGCATTTCGACCTCTTGGATCAATTACCAGTGCGCTGATATCGATGCACGACGCGATCACATCCTGTATGGAGAAAAATGAAACCTTAGCTGTGAGAGTTACTTGCTTAGACATATCTGAACATTCTAAAAGACCCGGGACTCAATAATGGGTTCCTGATTTGACTAGAATCTTTTCTTAAGAATCGCTGTTAGCGCGTTCTTATTGATGGAGTCCATGGGCATACCGTTTACATCAGGACTACCTCAGGGTACAGTGTTAAGTCCTAATTTGTTTTCTTTATTCATGTCAAGTGTCTCCGTTTTCAATGACAATGCTTCTCTCTCTCATTAAATATGCAGATGATCTCACATTAGTAGAATGTCTCCAAAGAAATTCCGAGGATCCCAACTGCATGAGCTCAGTATCAGAGTGGATTACTGATAGCAAAATGTCGTTAAATCTGAGTAAAAGTAAATCATTTTTTTGTAATTAAGGCTAAGGGTTACCTATATACTGACTATTCTTAGAGTATTGAAATCATTTGTGTCAAGAGATAAACAAGTGGAAGTCTTCAATGGAATCGTGCTCGCGGTCATCTTTTACGCAACCCAATTATTTGGTAAACTGCCGGCGTCCATCCAGCGTAACTTGAAAAGAGACACAACTAGAGCACACCGCATCATCTGTGATAGAGATGATTGCACTGTGACTTTTATGTTTGATGTAAGCCTTCGTTGCGATGACATGATGTGCGCCTTCTCTACTCATCCACTTCACCATATGACTCCAAAGCGTCTGTTCAACACCAACCATTTTTGCCTCCCATTATCAATAAAATTGAGACGTTCGAATTTATTCTTCCCATATGCATGCTCTCCAACCGACTCAAAACTTAAACCATCCTTTTTTTCATCTAATAATCATGAAATTGCTTATTGCCAAGTCAATTATTTGATCTTGAAGGGAAGAAGGCGGAGACAAAGCCAAATTGATTGCACAACATCTCATTCTTTATGCATGAATCATGAAACCTTTCGTGGGAAGATACATCGAATGAGCGATTGTAATTAGTAAATTTTCATATAAGCCAAAAACAGTTGCAGTTTTTGGTTAACTACCTGCTACTTTTGCTGCCAAACTTTTTCCGAACCATTGTGTCCTATTAGAAGTGTGGTCTATTTTAAGTCTTATGGTGTGTTGTGCAACAATTTATAGATATTCTGACAAAAGGTAAAAAAGCACTTTTGAACCACCTTGGGCATTTCTGGTCTTAATCGATTCGTTCATATTATTAGAGGAAGTAAATACTTAAGGGTACTACTGTTGTAAGAACAATACAATGCTTCGCAAAAGAAATTGGATGGAATATTGGAAAATCCGGTGACCGTAGCGCATAAATACATGAATAAACCCTGCATCATTGAATTATCAGTTGTAGGAGCCAGGACAAACCAGATGGGCGGTTTTAATGTGAAAACATTTCATTTTCTCTCATCCCGCATAAATAAAAAGTAATAGAAAAAAGTAGGCATTGGTCATTATTATTCGAATAGCAGAACGTTCTGGATGTAATCGTTACACGACTGAGAATCTCATAATCTATAAATTGAAATTCAGAATAGCGCCCACACCCACTACATTCCACATAGCGTCATCATTAGTGTTCTCATGCAAGCTCCCATAGAAAGTAATTTAATCGAATTCATCATACATGTTGAAAGGTCACAGTTATCTATCAGTCAGTGCATTCCTTCGACGACAAGTTATTCGGAACTCGAGACAGGTTAAGTGCAATTTGTTTACTGAGTTGCATCATTGAACGAGCGCTGAAGGAACGCACGTGTTGAGAAATCTCGGAATCATTTAATGAGTTCATCATAACAGCCGATACTTGTTTAACTCATGAAATAATCGACTAAGTTCCATATGTAGGTTAGACAAGTGCCGCAATAGCCATAAATTATAAAATGCTAAATGAAAAATTGAATTCTCTTGCAATCATGAAATTCTGAAGTCGGTATCTTGGACTTAGTTCGTTATTGTGCACATAGACCTACCGTTCAACTGATTTTTTTAAATTTCAATTAATTGTCGCAAGTTTAGCTCTCACTTCACTTGTTGTCACCGTTTCTAGCTGATTTCCCTGCCTTAACAGTAGGTACGGCTGTACGATGTATATGATGCATAGCCACAGGACAGACACAATCAAGCCTCTCTACCACAGAGGTAGATTCATTTGCGTGTAGGTGAGTCTAGAGCGGACATAATCCTATCTCAGTTGTGCAATGGTAGCAAGAGATATAGATTGGCATAGATATTCGTTTTCCTTTGGTTTGTGCAATTGGCCGCACGCATGCAGAAGCAGCTCTTTTCAGGGAACCCAAGAACTTCAGTCGTCAGATTGCAGGCACACTTGTCAAGTGAAAGTACATATTTTTAACTCACTCTTTTTAGTGATAAATTCGTCAATTGGAGATAATATTCACCGCTTCATAACTCTTCACGGTATATATACTTTCCAACTGCGTACGTTTAATGTGGTGCCAATGTTATAGTTCGTCAGAATTCATGATTAAATTTGCATTACGTTCAATGAAAAATTCATCTGATATCCCCTTGTCTCTAGTTCTGGCCGTGATCATCATTATTGAGACATGTCATCTCTAGTTCCAAACACGCAGGCAAGGTAATTCATGTCTATACTCTCTACGGTCCGTGAAAATACGCTCACTATAAGGCAGGATGAGCACACTGTGACACGCAAGTGACTTGAAAAATGAGGAATTACTAAGTAGTTTACGTGGAGGTTTAGCTGTACAAGATAAAAAATCAACTCCGCCAGACCAGCAATATATCTTCCAAAAACTCGCGGTAAGAAGGGGCTACCCCATGACATTTTTATTATCCACGGTTATGCACTCATCAACATTGTCAAAGAAAAAAGTTCTGAATTGAATTGCCATCACAAGCAGGCATGCAGTATTTGGAATGGCTGCAGTTAGCAATTATGACTATTGAAGAATGTTACCGATGCAATGATAAGTGCGCAAATATCAGAACCGCGACAGGTCAACCGCACGTGAAATCTCTTCCTCACTAGATTAGTCTCCGTGGTACAATAGTTAAGTGATTGGCCTAGCGATGTTTCAAATTTAATGATTTCAATACAGCATATTGTGTCATACAGGGCTGATTCAATGATCAATGATTTCAAGCGATGTTAACAAAATTGTTCTACCTACTATTTTACGAGGAATTCATTGTAGCTCCAATTTAACTTCCTAAATGTGATGTCAGTCGCTCCATTGATATAGGCCACATTCAGTCAATATTGCGCTAATGCCTCTGAACGTCCATGCTGCATGACGGCAGTTTATTGAGTAATAACGAAGTCCCGTAATAAATTGCAACGGATCAGAAGCATACTTCGTGAAGACATGAACTCAATTTCCATCAATGATCACTTCTGGAAAACGATTCATAGTTCGCGATTTCTCCGTGAGTCAATCAACATCATTAGGGTCAGATTCCATGACTTACAGATATCAGTCGCATAGAAAATTTTTGCAATCAATGCTTTATCTATGAAGCGATCGAAAGATTAAGGCTTTGATTGCGTTGGAAATCTACGATTTCGTTTGACCCGACTGACTAAAAACCGACCGGCCGGGGATGGGACGGTGGCAAGCGTCTCTATACCGGTTGTTTAAAGCTTTGATCGTCAGACATTATTTTGTCAACTTATGCCATTGGACATTATCTAATTTCCACACAGCATAGGTGAATGCATGAATGGTAGGCCATCCGGTGCTCCGGATATCCGAGAGCTACCATCTACAATATCATGCAATGCAGTTATTCGCACTTTGATATCATGTTTTGTGCGATGAGCAGTAATACGCGAAATGACTTATTTACTATTCTAATGATTTGTAGGTCTACTTCATAATTTACCATGATGCTAATTGCATTTCCAAAGTCAATCAAACACAAGCAAATTGAAAACAGATAATCAAAATAATGACACAAACGGCATTGATGTTATAACAGTATCGACACAATAATAATATAGTATGCGTTTATCTATATCCCGCCTCCGCAAGAAAGCTTTAAGCGGTCAACAAATTCTAAGGTCCAATAAAATAAAGACTTTTCTAGTTACAAAAGTTCTGAGATGAACAATATGATCATTGACTGAGTGCTGATGTTACGAAATGCTTTGTCTGCGACGTGCAAACTTGATTGAAAGTGATTCACTGAAGTGAAATTCATTTCTTCACTTGTGAGGAAATTCTAATGATTTGCGGCATGAATTGAGAGCTCTCTCCATTACAGTATAAATTCATATATTTTGAGTTTATATTGATGACTGAGAATTGACGTATAAGAGTCTGGAACAATGAGCTCGCCAAACTTATCATCAATTTTTCATTTCAGTGTGTTGTTGTACCGGTACAACATCAAACTAAATTTATCGAGTGCAGTTAGCTTATCAAACAAATATCCACGATCCACTGTAAAATGTTCGGGTAGTAGGCCTTAGGTTGCATTGAAATCTATTACTCATTGCATCACTAAGCTCCATGTGTTATATTAATTATCCCATGTAGTGAATTTATTCAAGATCTGGAATAATTATGCAACGCTTTGGCACCGCCATTATTAGAGGCAATGCTCAGTCCATCCTTCGTGCTTCCTAACTGTCTTTTTTACTCTATTTTTAACTTATATCTTATTTATACTGGTATTTTTGATAATTTCTGGTTGTATTGTTTCATGTTCATGTGTAGGCTTAAAAGCCATTATCTTTAAATATAGCTATATTCATCAAAAAAATTATACAACAGATAGGTTGAGGAACATGCATTGTTTCCAAAATTCATGCAGGCTAGACTACATGATTCTGGAAACTTTATTTGAGATAGAATAGAGTTTGAACTGCATGTATAAGTTGCCGGTAATCATTTTTAACGGTTTAGATAACAGTTCGCAATAGCTATATCGCAAAACATGCGTGTAGACACTCTGAATTATGTTACATTGACATGATTTTAATTATGTAATGATTGACTGAGCAATTTATTCTAGACTGAATGTCGTCAACGGTCAACATGGGTCTAATCATATTAGCCGGCCGGCCGGTCTTCAAAATGTGCAGCCGGTTCCAACCAGCTAAAAGTGCGAATAGAAGCAGATCATTTCCATATCTAACATTAATTATACTTTTTCTGACTGAAAGTTGTGAGACAATGTTTCAAATATTGAAAGTTCCTCAACAGCAATGTGACCGTTCTTCTTTGGTTGAAACACGGAGCATCTGAAGAATGAATAAGCCGGTTCATGGAAGCTACCCGAAATGATTAATTAAAATCAATTGCATCGTCAGATAACATTCTATCTGCATCTTTCCTTCCAAAATAGCTAAAGGGAGTTAGCACGATTCATGCATGCAAACACTTACTATGTAATGCACACATTACTTCAAAGTTATTTCGATCAGAGCTGCGGTAGCAATTGAGTACAATGTCCGACACAATTTGAAATCTACAAAACTGCACTTGGTATTGAACCACACTTCGTGTTCAATAGTACTTCAAGTCACTAAATTGTTGTCACGAGATCTTCAACACTTGATGCTGATGTCACATCAACCATGTATTGATAGCTTCATGTTTTCAAATTGCATGTAACTTATGTGTAAATTGAATATCCTAGTCAGCTTGCACAAATGCGCTAAATTCACATCATCCATCCTTAGAGCATTTCATTTTCAAATACATTTCGATTATAATTGTCATTTATAAATGCACAGAAGGGCTTTCATCGAATAACATTCATGGGTGTGTAGGAACATCTTCGTAGTCTCAACTTCTCCAATCTGTAAGTCTCATAAGTCACTGTTCAAGAAACATAAAGTCACATTCTGAAACATAAAGCATCTAAGCAATGATTTATGCTTATGGTTATGCCTACAGATGTTTGGCCATGACACACTACCTTTTGAAAGCTCTCATTTGCGTTGAGACGGCAGACGCTTTGTTTAACTAGTGCATTGGCCGGCGTGATGAACCCTTGACGATGAGGGACAGACATTATGCAATTAAAAATGCACGAGTTCATAGCACAACTATTACAGAAGAATTATAGAATCATGATCCATGCCGAACATACAAAACCATAATGTGCGGTCGGGAGTTCACTAAAAAAAATTATCAACGTGTATTATTTGCACAATTCAAGCGAATCAAACTTGAAGTAGCTCAAAACATGTATTTTTGCTCATTCACTTGTTTTTATTTTCTCATCTTGCAATAAAGTCAAGGAAGCTGAATAACTTCCTTTTGCAATTACAATCAACCATTTTCAATGAAATTGAGAAAGAAAGTTCTTATTCGATCAAAATGTTATTTGGTACAAATAAAGTGAAATTATAGCCAATCTAAATTTTCTTGAAGGAAAATGGTTCGGCTGTTAAAATCATCAGATCTTCAGAGGTAGGAACAAAATGGAAAAAATGTTGAGCGAAAAAGATATAGGGAGTTTTCAGACATGAATTCTTGAAGAGACGAGGAAGAATGAACCGCAGGTGTGGTCCGAAGTTCCTAAAGGCGACCTGATTGCTACATGTCTGCTATAACACCGACAAAGATCCTTTTCTAACCATATTTGGTCCAGGATTTTGTCATTGCGAGTGACACCACATACCAAGGGACAGTTGTTCCCCAAAAGAAATGTGTTCAAATCATTCATATCTCCTTGCTAAGGAAACTCGATGGATTAAGCGTCTCGGTACTACTTTTCCTCCAGAACTTAATCGTTTGAGCAACCAGCATGGTACGAGTACATCTCTCTACTTGCCTACGTTCCCGGGTAACTGCACTGCAAGGCTAAACTCTTTCATCCGCCAAGCTTGCCACGCAGTTTCCGATGTCAAATATCCGCCTTTCTTACCGAACTGACAGCAATTTGAGGCATATATTGTCTTAATAGGAATCATTTAAGCAACTGCATATCACATGCGTACATTTTCGTCTTTTCCTTTCATGTCATTCATTCATTTGTTTGCAATTAATTATAATTATAAGTTATCATTATCATTCATTTATTTCTCCGTTTGTTTATGATTGCGGTACAAATATTTCATTGATTATCTTTTCCTTTAATTTTTATTTATCAATGCAGTATTATGTAAGGTTATAAACACATCGCTCTACTCGGATTTTTTGAATCCCACGTCTTTGAGATATTGTTGGTACTTTTTGTCATTAGTTTGATGTGAATACCTCGATTTTTGTGCTGCGGTCAATTGCTGCACGCTAAAATTATTCTTTCTCAAGGTTTTTCCAATAATTTCATGCTTTTTAAATAGGTCCATCATTGATCCACTCATGAAAGATTGATTGCCATCGATGTGTTTTCTATCATTCTATTCATTTCTCATGCAAATATCTATGTATGTTGCACAGCTTTGTATACTTTCTTGTCAAATGCAAGCATTACGTCAGTATCATGCCATTGTGAGCGTTTATCTGTCACTGCAGACTTTACGTCTCTCCGATTGTGCACCTATCTCACTTTACACCACTGAAGAAGCCTGAACGGCGCAATATATCTGGTCACAGAATTAGACAGGTCGTCTCTTCTTCCGTTTGACTAGAAGGGAAGCATTGGAACATGTGACGTTAACGAAATGGCACAATCTGCTGATATAATACCATAGCAATCAAACAATGAGCAGCCAGTTCAACATTAAACACGCCAAATTGTGCAAAGTTTCAGTGACCGTTATCAATCGGATCACACAGCAAAGATACACAGTCGACGTCAAGTTCTACAGAGAAGTTTGTGAACGTTTTTTCATGCGCCTGCTAACTTTTTTTTAAAATGATCTGAGGGCTGATTTTCTAATATTATCGAGAAAACTTTTGCGCAATGATCTGAATTCTTCGAATCTGAAGGAGTCGTGGCGATCGGAGCATTTTGAAGGAATTCAGAGCAGTCAGCAAGCGACGCACGACTATTTTTCCTATCTCTGCAAGGTATTTAATTTCTTTTTGCCCACTTATTAAGTTCCTGCATGTGCCATCTGTTTGAATCAGTTTGCACTTCTAGCAAAGTGATACGATTAAACAATCTAATTCTGTGTATCTGGTGCCCTCAATCCGCCTTCAGTATACTTGAGTTTGTGGTCATTAAGACGGGGGGGGCAGAGTGCGCGACATGCGTCGACCTACGTTTGGTCGACGCTTTTTGCTACCCACTATATTGGAGTCAGGATTTATTTGGAAGTCATCATACACTGTCAGAGTAAAGTCAACCACTTCAGCATGATTCGATGCTCTCAATCATGGACTCCTAAATAATATATGGCCATTTATTATTTAGGAGTCCATGTCTCAACCCAGGTAGGAGGTAAATGACGCGACAAATGATTGAGACAAGGTCATTTCGCAAGTGGAAGAAAAGATTGCGGTAGTTATCAAAGAAACACCCGATGGTTCAAAGTAAAAACTTGAGCATAGCAACAATCTGGCCCAATCCATCCATTACCAAAGCTTACAGCAGCCCTGCACCATCTTTAAAGGCGGTGATATGCTACAGTGTATGGCGGCATACAGAGACACGCCATCACGGCGACAAGGGACATAGCTCCTGCTAAGGTCCCCATCAAGTTCATTAACTCCGATTCCTTTGCATCTTCGTCATGCTAACTATCAGCGAAAACCACCCTGTCAGCAATCCTCTGCATTATCTAGGACGTGCCTACTAACGCTGAATCTGGCGTCTCAGGGAAACATTCAGTTACAGGGGAGCGGCATTGGTTTAAATAAGACCATGAAAAATGATTGTTAAAAGTTGAATATTCAATTTTCAATATTCAAATTTCTGAGTAACGAAAATCCGACGAAACTTACTGAGTCTAAATCATTGAATTCCACCATGCTGTCATTAGGGGCAAACGACTTCTGATATAATTCATGCGCTTCTGTTTCTCAATATCCGAATAAACAATCCGTACAA
Organism: Prostheceraeus crozeri; assembly: GCA_907163375.1. Lineage (NCBI taxonomy): Eukaryota > Metazoa > Platyhelminthes > Polycladida > Euryleptidae > Prostheceraeus > Prostheceraeus crozeri. Next base: position 49,610 of record CAJQUW010013129.1, read on the forward strand.
AGTTACATTATATTACATTGTAAGATCTGTCAAGGAGTTGTGAGCCGCAACATTGAAATTTCGTTGTTCATTAAGTCATGAAAAATAATAGTCTGACTTAGTGGCTCCAGTAAAAATACGAAGTATGAAAAATTATCAAATATGCACCGTTAAACATACAGTGATAAAAAATGAAGGTTGATGGATTTTTCCATATGATTCGCTGAATCATCTGGTTGAATTCCGTGATATTTAGTGAATGAAGCACATGCTAGAGTTGACATAAGCATTGATTAACATTCTCTTGCTATTTTATAATGGATTATGTTGATTATCTGTTCAGTAGCGCACTCATGCGTTGCTAGTAAGAAAGTATTGATCTCCTTTCACGTTATACAGGGTGTTCATTTTAAAAGTTGACTCAATTGTCCATACAATATCTATATTTTAATTGATAGATTAAACTGCTATTTCAATATTACAAAATTCAACAATACAATACAGTATATGTAGGATACATAAAAACAATGTTGTGTCAAACATAGTTAGAGAAGGTGTTGAAACTGTTGGCCGTGTTGATCTATGCATAAAGCAACACGACGACGCATGTTCTGGAAAACGTTAATCAAAACTTGGGATGTTTTGGATAACATCAGTAACCATTGTACGCAGTTCATCAAGCGTATGCGGATTCTTAGAGAATACTGTATCCTTAATATAGCCGAATGCAAAGGAATCGAGAGGAGTTAGATCAGGTGACCTGGGTGGCCAGAGGCCTTTCGTGATCAGTCTCTGTTCAAAATCTGTTCAAAAGTTCTTCGTAAGTGAGCCAAAGTGTGGTTACTGACATGGCATGTTGCTGAATCCTGTTGGAACCACGCATTACGGTTCTCATTCTCAGTTAGCTGCGCCACAAACTGGTTCATTAACTCACAGAATTCAATCTCCCTTGAAAAAATGTCGGACCCACTACTCTGCGTCTGCTCATAGCCATCCATATGCCAATCTTTAATGGATGTAAGGACGATTCGACAAACTCGTGAGGATTGTGAGCACTCCAGATGCGAGTGTTTTGAGAGTTTATGTAGCCAGATAAGTGGATCCATGCCTAGTCAATGAAGAAGGTCATGTCTAGTGCATTATCATCCATATGTTGTTGAAACCATTGGCAATAATCCACTCGTTTTTGACAATCAGTAGGAATAAGTTCATGTAAAGAAGACATGCGGTAGGGGTACAGTTTCAGTGATTTACGAAGTGCATAATGGCAACTGCCGACAGATAATCCAGTTTCACGAGACAAACGTCGCACAGATTACTTGGGACTGCGTTGAATGCGTTGCCTGATACCTTGCAGAACATCATCAGAAAGGCGAGTGCGTCGGCGTACATGTTTCTTGTTTTCAACTGAACCTGTAGCCCTAAACTTCTTGATGAGAACATTTATTGCTTGCTTAGTTGGAGAAGCCACATTCGGGAACTGCCTGTTAAAATCAGAAATGCAATCGTCAAATGAATAAATCCACCGCTCATTAATAAAACGTCCAGATCGAAAGTAAGATTCCACGTAAATGAACGCTGAACCACTGATAACACCATTTCTCTTTATGAGTCACGTCACAATTTCAAGATTCCACGATAAATGAACGCTGAACCACTGATAACACCATTTCTCTGTATGAGTCACGTCACAATCTCAAGATTCCACGATAAATGAACGCTGAACCACTGATAACACCACAAGACAAATCCAGAAGTCTAATTTGTAATTTCCAAGAAAAGAGGTAGTCATGTCTATTTTTAAATTCATCTTAAAATAGACAAATTGAGTCAACTTTTAAATTGAACACCCTGTACAATCACTGAATTTCATACGGATGAACAAATGCCGATGCTATTCATGAAAGTTTTGAATGTCTCCAATACTTCGATCGATGATGGCTAGAAACTGTCTTACGTCGAATAAAGGTGAGAAATGCATGACAAATATCTATAGGACAACATCTAAGTTTAGATGTCAGATTCAAAAGAAAATATGTTCAAGAAAGAATTCAAGAAAGCATTCAAAAGAAGGCATGGAAGTTAGCTCGACAACTCTCGGAAGAAACAAGGGGAATGATCGAATCGATTTGTTATTACTTTCATAAAGCGGAAACAGTGCTTGCTGCTAGATAGTGGAAAAGAAGCTTTAGTAAGATTCGTTTGTTTTCTCTTGATACACTTTTGTTTCAGTGAGGTTTAAGGACTCGATGGTTTTAACAGAGCATGGTCTTGTTGACCAAACTTTGTAGAATCCGACGGATATCTGCATACATATAAAAAATTCCGGTTGGTTGATGAAGAATTTATCAAGGGAATTATAAGGGACACGATACTTCGCATTAGTGGGTGAATATCGATGTATTCTTCGTCGATTAAACGGAATTTTTGCATTATACGGACTCGATGGTTTTAGCCGGGCGTAGACTCGGTGGTGACCAAACCTCATCGAGTCCAACGGATATCTACATACATCTAGCAAAAATTCAGATAAATTCGTTGAATTTTTGCTCCTATCTGAATAGTTCGCGTACCAAGACCGAAATTGAATGTCAATGTCGTTTATACATTGTTCCTTCTTCTCGAGAACGAAGTTAGCATAAAGTAAAAAATTCTTCAGTGGTCTAGTTCTCTTCGAAATTTCTTTATTGGCAAGCTTTCGGGTGATCCACCCTTCCTCAGGCACGACAAGTTGAGAGTGAACAAGACAAGCTGGCAAACATGCACAATCACTGTTAAACACAAATTACTTAAAAACGCGCCACTACTGACGCCAAGGTCACAATTATGCCACGCTACTGTCCACTACACTCTACCAACAAGCTAAAACACATTGAGATACTACTGGCTACAGAACAATAAAAGTAATACATAAAACACGAAATGCTTAAGTACAGAACGAAACAGTCACCGATAGAGAGACTTCCACACGCGGTCCACTGCAACTCCACAGTCTCGGTTGAACGGGTCGTTGCTGAGGATATGAAAACCTTCTTTTATCCTCCTCCGTCTCCAGTTCACTTCAATTCCCATGACCTCGAATGTGTCGAAAAGGTTCACTGTCGATAATTTTATATTGATCATGCATTGCGATTTCCAATCAGCTGATTCCGAATCCGAAAGCTTTCAGTTAAGCGATGCAATATGTGCAATATGTCAAGCTGATGCAGGAAGCATGATGGAAAGTGTTCAGACGAGATTCGCTGTTGGATCAGGGTTAATACAGAAGTCTCAGTTAACAATTCTAAAACTTTTCCAAAGTTTCCAGGGCCTGTATGAACCCTGTGGATGTTTAACAACAATATCAAGCAGAATGATAATAAGACCGAAACTGCGTCGGTTCGGTTCAAAAATTCCACTTAAGAAGTCAATAATACAAGTACAATCACATTCTGCAAAAGTTGGTGATTCGATTACAATGACTTTCGAATCTGCAAGAAATAGATAATTCCAAAAGAATCACACGACGAAAGTTGTTACAGCAGCGTCTAATATTTGCATGAAAATCAATTATAACCAGTTTGGAATCTGACATATTGAAGTCACTGATACATCATGTCACAACTTCTGCATTAGACTATTGAAATTCCCCTTTCGTGCGCCACAACAACACCCTAAGAACCTACAAATTTTATAGAATAAAGCAGTCAGATTAATTTTTCAATTGCGATCTCCTTGAGCTTGATATAAAAAATCTTCACTTTTGGAGATCCTGAGATGTGGGATTAGCTACCTGGATTGATAAGACAGCCTCAAATGCAAATCGATAATGATTGCATTTAGAGAGGGAACAAAAACAAATGCACGACTTTTGATGATCACGAGACGACTCGTGCTCCGGGTATGTACGACCCAAAGACCCACCTGGGTTTCCGACTCAGCGATTGAGCTGGGATTTTGGCTATTTTTGAGTCACTATATTATTCTCAGCTTGTAAAATGCTACGTTTTTCGATTCTGATTGAATTGTTTCATAATATACGAAATTCTTGCAGCATTTTTTGTCGAGAGAAGAATCAAAGGGTCCAGACGCGTCGTCTGATTGGCTGCTAAGCAGCTAGAGCCAGACATTAGCTACTGAAATTTCCATTAAAATTCATCGTATATGGTACCGATACCAAACCACAAAAATGACCGATGACCAGCAAAGAAATAACTGATTAAATGAAACAAGCTACATGCTGCAGTTGACCCAAATGCAGGAATTATATAAGGGAGTCAGTGGAAATGTTCACTTGAACCGCACCCGAAACGGAATATTCATAAAATAGTGTATAAATAATTTGCTATTGCCTATGAGTTTATTACATCAACATTTATGGTTGTTCTATACGAACTTCCGAGTATTTTACAATTTTGATTTTGGAAAAGTGTTTGAGACAAAAAAGACATCATCAAACGATTGGTAAAATGGTGAAGGAAAATAGAAGTGTTATGGATTCTGGGGAAGTCTTAGGAAAAACTCAGAAACTTACAAGTTGTACATAAGTTTTAAGTCTTTGATAGCGACCCAGGGTTTTTGCAAGCCCTGCCGTCCATCAATGAAACTCCAGCTAATTTACTGATGGTCGATACAATTACGAAATAGAGGAACAAGGTACTACTACTTTTTCGCAAATAGTAAATATTTTGCAGCTGTATTTGCATGTAGAAAATATCTACACAGAAAACTGCAATCATGACGATTAAAATTTTGTCAGATGACCCTCGCTTAAGTGATCACCTAATGTCTAATATATCTGTTTAATCTCCACAAGATGATCTAGAGCACAGGAAGATGATGTTTCGTCGCCCACTTTGATTTTGCATTGCACCGGTACCTTCATCAAAGCGTGATGTCGGTTAATTGAAAAGAACTGTATTTGCAAATTTCGAATCGGCATACCTCCCTGTATTAGTCATTGCTGCTCTGAGAGGGTATTTGTGTAGGCCTAAAAAATCTGAATCACTTTATTATCTGCAATTCACTGTAACTCTAAATTCGTACATTAAACGAGAAGTGGCTAGGTTTGGTAAATACTCTAATGAGATGCACATTGCACTAAAAATGTTCAGTTTTGTACGATGATGCCCCCAGGGAATTATAGATAGTGCATCGGGAAGAACAACGCACGACATTGCGAAATCTGTTTGACAAGGAGAGGGTTAACATCTCGCACTGCAGTGACTGTTTACATGACAAAGGGTGATTCCTTGGCAAACTCGCAATTTCAAGGGACCCAAATTGAGAAAAAAGATAACAAATTAGGCCGACATTAGAGACCTAACGAATTGCTGTGAGTCCGCAGAAAATGACATTCCTGTGATACGGTGAGCAGACAAAAGGATGTCTATGTTATACAGCTGCATTTCAACTTTTGAGCGAGTGAACGAGGTTTTTAGTCGTTCACTGGTAGATGAGGTAACTGAGCGAATGAGATTTCCAAGTACCTGCCACTGAACCAACATTACAATTACTACGGGGGAATGTGTCCTCACATTTCCATTTCGCTGATCGATTAGTTACAGCAGCTTGAAATGAGAACAAGGAGACTGAAATTCAGACCACGAAAATCAAGCACAAAGTTCTCGTTAACAAACCATGCTGCTGTAGCTATTCTTCATCGAAAGCGAATACATCCAAGATTGCATCAGCTGGCCGTTCTTTTCCCATGACTAGGAGTTTCTTTGTAAGTCCACTTCTCCTACACATCAAAAACGGATGCGTTGATTTGGTTTGAACTCTTGAGATCATGTGATGTGCCTGAACACATGATGTGCGTCAGGTTCATGACATTGCGGAAAAGTTGAAAGTAGACAACTTTGTTCCTCGACAGGTAAAACGCATCGGAAAACCCAACCAGCATGGTAAGCGTTTGCTTCTTGTTAAGTGCTCCGGTGCAGATCTTGAGGAATGCCAGACTTTTGAGAAACGTCGAGTCGATGAAACGTTTCTACATCAATGAAGACTTAACAAAATTTCAACAGTCTCAAAAGAAGGCTCTTTTGGAGCGGTTAAAGCAAGAGAGAACTGCTGGTAAAGACTGTGTCATTTATTGCAATCAGATCGTCCCACGTGATTCTCGTTCAACAAATACAAATTTTCGATAAATGTTTTTAATGAGTCTTATCCATCTGTTTTGTTGACCAATATGCGCTCTCTCCGTCCAAAGATGGACAAACTTCTTGTCCCCGTAATGTCGAAACTGACATTGTCGTTATAACAGAATCATGGTTAAGCGATAATGTTACTAATGATGAAATTTGTCTTACAAGCTTTAGCCCTCCTTTTCGTTGTGACCGAACGAATGGAGAAAAAGGCGGTGGAGTCTGTATTTATACCAAAAGTAGTTTATCTTGTTCAAACGTATTTCTGTCAAATCGTCCATCTCCTATGGAATGTGTTTCTATTGTAATAAATACGTCAAAAATATGTGTTATTGCGGTGTACATTCCTCCTAATTTATCAGCATCTATTTCCGATGATATTTCCTGTTTTCTTCGTAACAGCATCAAGCATATTTTAGCATTGTATCCTACGTTCCATTTACTGATCCTGGGAGACTTTAATAAATTCTGTTGTGACGAGTTCGAGGGACTTTTTGGTCTCCTTCAGGTGGTCAAGGATCCTACCCGTCGTAACTCTACTCTGGACAAAATATTTTTAGATCCACTGCTTCGTACAAAGTACAGCGTTCCTGTAAACTGTCCAGCATTTGGTCAATCTGACCATTTCTCGATTTTTATGAAGCCATTCAAATGTGCAAGTCATGTTACATGTATAAAACAAGTGTACGATTTCCGGAAAAGTAATATTGATTGTTTTGTAGAGGCTCTCGATATGGCCCCTTGGCATTGCTTGTATGCGGATGATCTTTCTCTTGATGAGAAATGTTCTATGTTTTATATGATGATAGAGACTGCTATGAAATGCATCCCCGTCGTATACGTTGAAATGACTTCTCGTGACAAAGCCTGGATCACTCCTAAGATTAAATCTATGATCAATTTCACGGTATCGAGCTTTCCGCAATGATAACATGCCTCTGTATATTCACCTGAAAGAAAAGATTAAAATCAAAATTACTAAAGCGAAGCGCAAATGGCTTAATAAGGCAAAGAATCACAAAAGAATCTGGTCGATTACCAAGGAGATCTGTGATTTGAAATCCAAATCTAGTGCTCAACTTGAGGCTATGGTGAAGGACCATCTCAATCCTCTCCTTGCGGCTGAAGCCTTTGCCTCCTCATACAGAGAACAATTTCTCGGCTGAGCCGGATTGGTCCTTTTTGGAAAAGCTTATCAACGACAGCCAAGTCGACTGGGCGCCTGATATTTCACCTCGTGTTGTGTTTGACAAAATGCTCTCTTTAAAAAACAAAGCTCCTGGGATAGACAACTTACCACCTAACCTTTTACGTGAGAGTGCTCATATTTTGTGTCACCCTGTTTCACATTTTGTTCTGTATTTCTATTCAACGCCGTCAATTCCCATCTTTGTGGAAAATTGCAAATATTGTTCCCATCCCCAAATCCAACAATTTTGATTGCAATAACTTCCGTCCAATCTCTCTATTGCCAGTGGTGTCAAAGATTTTTGAAGATCTCATACTCAGCTCCGTGGCTGGCAAGTTGAAGCTGCTCTCTGGACAGAATCAGTTTGCGTACAAGCCAAAAATGAGCACTTTGCATGCCCACGTAACTGTGCAAGAATTTGTCACTTACCATCTGGATGATCCTCAATCTCGCGGAGTAGCTGTTCTGTCCTTCGATATCCACCGTGCTTTTGACGCTTTAAGCCATGAATCCTTGTTACAGACTCTTTTGTGTGCTGACCTTCCACGCAATTTCCCTGCCTGGATGGCGTCCTATCTTCACAATCGGTTATTCAGAATTTCTCTACAAGATGCTGTATACACTTCCTGTTACCACGCTAGATCGGGAGTACCTCAGGGATCCGTCCTATCTCCCTTGATTTTTATTGCTCATATGGGATCTCTGGTACCACATTCCAATGAAGTTATGATGTGCAAGTATTCCGATGACGTTCTGATTGCTATCCCTGTTAGTCGATCAAATTTAAATGAAATTGAAGCTTCAGTGTCTGTCGAGATCGAGAACATGGATCGATGGTGTAGTTCTCACGGATTGCATCTTAATCATGACAAAACCAAGTGCATGTTTGTTCGCAAAGGCTGTTCTGTTGGATCCGACGTCTTATCATGCCGCGAATTGAGCAATACGCTGAAGTTTTTTTTGGGTGTGGTCCTCAACGAAGCATTTAGTTGGGACACTCACATTCAGCAGATTTGCAAATCTGCTAGTCGTCGAATCTACGCCTTACGACGTCTGAAATGGATTGGAGTCGCAAACCCGATCTCATAAGCATTTTATCATGCCTACATCAGATCGGTTGTTGAGTATAAATTCGCCATTATTCGTAGGCATTAACAAGAAAAATGAATCAAAGCTCAAGAAACTGAACAGTCTCTGTCCACAGAATTATATGTGGAAACGAATGTCGTAACAATTGTCTCGAAGACCTCGTAGTGCGTCGGGAAACCAGGGCTCTGAAAGTTTTCAAGGAACTGCTTTCCACCGATGACTTTGGCCACATCATGCCTCGTCGCCTGACTCACAGCAATGCTCTTGTCATGCCCTTTTCGCGAACACTCCGTCATTTATTCCTTTTTGCACCGCCCTGAACAACAAACTTCCACGTACTGTTTTATGATGATTTTGCTTTTTGCTCTTATGTATGGACATGCATATTTTACATGTCTTTTTATTCTCACGTGATCTACTTCTACATGTACATGTATTCATTTACGTATTTTATATTTTGCTAGCAAAAAGTGTTGAAATTTGCTTTTCTGTGTAAGAATCTGAACTCTATGATTGTGATATGCATGCTGTAATGAACGATTTTCATTAATTGAATAAACGTCTTATTATTATTAGATCCAATGACGTGCGTGGGCACTTATGCAAGTGCTCGACTAGCAGAAGAAACACTGTTGCAACTACCCATGACGTGCACTGCACGTCATCACTGTATTATTGCCCCATTGCTCATTCAGCATCTGGGGAGTTGCAGTTATGAGCACATCATTAGTTGTAGCAGTCTAGCAGATTTGGCGTCGGGGTTCAAAAGGTTAAAACCAGTGTCCAGGCCAGGGATTTTCATCAAATTTACGCCCACTTAGCCGCACCTGCGGATAGTTAGTAATTTTGACACGCAAAACCACTA